>VONZ01002278.1:0-58779 GCA_012976165.1 Labeo catla
ATTGAACCCTTCTAAGTTTCAAAAGGTAACGAAATATGCTTTATTTTATTCTTCTGTCTATATCTAAAATATTAAGAGAGTTTTTGAGGAAAACATTGAAGGATTTTTCTCCATATAGTGGAGTTCAATGGTGCTCAACGGTTTGAAGGTTAAAAATGCAGCTTTAGTGCAGCTTCAAAGGACTTTTTCTGGAAGGGGAGTAATCCTTTAACTGTTAGATTTTATCATGTATATCATATATCAGCTGCCCTGATCTCTAAATATCGACATCGGCCAGAGAAAAACCCATATCAGTCAACTTCTAGTGCTTACTACCTTTCTGGGCCTCGAACGTGGCAGTTGCGTTGCTGTCTATGCAGGGTTAGAAAGCTCTCGGATTTCATCAAATCTTAATTTGTGTTCCGAAGATGGATGAAGGTCTTACGGATTTGGAACAGCATAAGGTTAAGTAATTAATGACAGAATTTTCATTTTAGGCTGTACTGTCCCTTTAAGAAAATTTACAAACCAAATTTAATAATGATTCAATGCCATAACAAAATTATGGAGAAACCGTGTACACTGGGTGCTTCGACGGGTGCTGTTGTTTATGGATTTCACATGTGTGCTGAAGTGAGGCGAACAGCGTTACAGACAGATGAGTAGGCGCAGAGAGAAAGGAATAAGGATTTGTGTGATGTCTGAGGATTACAGGAACATAAAGGATTGTACTATATTTTGAGAGCGAGTGTGTATGTGCGTGTGAAATAGTATGGTCAGGTCTGAAAAAACCTTGTAATTTCATTCATAATTTAAATTCGTCATTAGCATACTTCATTTAGGCCTTTGTCACACCCCTCACATCAATCTCTCCCTTTTTAATGATCTAAACCAGTGGATTTCAACCAAAGGGGCTGAGGCCCACTAGAGGCCGCAGGTTGATTTAAAATTATTTTAGCAGACAGTACTGTAGACCACTGAGTCAAAAAAGCTGAGAACTACTGATCTAAATAACCAGTAACATACTCGTCTCAAGATGTTCTTTGTCTGATCTACTATATATACATATATTCTCAAATTCTCTCTTCAAAAAATTCCCGTTTCCTTCCCCTTCCTTCAATGCGGCCCCCACAACCTAGGCCCCCTGTTTTCTTCATCCTCCTTCACTCATCTATTCCTTTTCTGCCCTGTCGCTTTCGATTCTTCAAGGCCTCCCTCCAATGTATTACTAATGGCACCCCACCAAGAGGAAGAAACAGAAAGATGGAGATCCCAGATTTCTCCTTAATAAAGACTTTGCATAGGCTTTGATGGCGGGTATTTGTATAGGCTTGGATTTTGTGTAAAGAAAGTTCTCAAAGCTTTGTCAGAGTTAACAGTGACACAACCATCATCGCAAGATGACATTTTAGAGAGTATACCCCACCTCAAAACTCAATAACAGGTCAGGAAAACTTAGTTATATAAATACGCTACTCAAGAGAGATGACACGAGAGAGACAGAAAGTCAGTTTGGGAACCCGAAAGCGTTGTCTACTCATCAAAGACTTTACTATCAAAGGAAGCAGACACAAAAGATGGGCACGTAAACAGCCACATTAATTATTAAAGCCCGCTGGGGTGTTTGGACTTGACCGAGTTTGCATGGATGGATGGAAGAGGGGGGACCCCCAATTAAGGAATGGATCAGCATACATCAAAGACTACCTAACACATTGCATGGGTGGGGACCGCGGCTGATCGCATGGTAATGAATGCAGCAGTTAAGCTACGACGCGCATTACTCACCCTGCTGTCGAGCGCGGACAGAATACGGCATCCAGCATATAATGATATCAACATTAGTATTCATTATTGGATCCGAGCCCTGTTGAGCAAGCGTTTTTGTGAGGAAAACTGCGGAAGATGGGCCAAGCCAGGTCTGGTTTGTCTGCAACAACGTCCTCGTAGTAGGGGGTCAAAGGTCAGGCGGTTTGACCAAGGCAGCCACCCACCGCATCCACTCGTTAAGGTGCAAAAAAACACTTTCATCCTGTGATCGCTGGAAGGATGTGGAAGGTAGACGGGGCGACTTTCACAGACCATTCGAGCCTGAGGAGATCAGACTGGTTCAACACTTGCCCTAAAAATCATCCAGCACCTCTCAGTGCTGACTTCAAAGAATGAGAGATATGAGGATGTGTGTGTGTGTGTGTGAGAGAGGTGAGGTTTGTGTGTGCAGAAGGGAGAGGGTTTATATTAATCATACGATGTCAGGAATCTGGCTTGACACTTCAAACACGACCCATAATTCAAAGGGTGTTGGGGACACATCAGCGCTGTGCCCAGGAGACTCGAAAAGAGCAGCAGATTGCTCCAAACATGCCCCTGTACACCTCTTCTCAGACACATCGTGCCGACTTGCTTGCACGCAGGTATCATTGCCTAAGACGGACCCATTTCGGCTGTCAGCCTTTGTAGGTGAAAGGAAGAGCAGGGATCTACTCCCGCGGCAGGTCCGCGTCTTAACTGTACTGAACTTAAGACGCGAAGAGATGAGAGGAATAAAGAGTGAGAAAGGAGGATAGGAGGCAGGACGGATCAGGGCTGAAATGCCGTGTGCTCCAGATTCACTGGTGATTAAAAGTCTTGGAATCAAAGCGGCTCTGTAACTAAAGCCCAGAGTGAGAGAACAAGAGAGGAAATAAAAGAGAGATAGAAAGACAAAGACGGAGAGGAGGGGCTAAAAGCTTAAGACTGGACGAGATATGTTACTTAAGTAGTCATCTGCATTGCGATCCTGTTCTTACGGAGTATTTTTGTCTTATTTTTAGTTGAAAGGTTAGTCCACTTATTCAGTTATCATTTATTCACTCTGGTGTTGTTATAAAGCCATTTACCATATTTTCTTTTGTGGAACAACAAAAGGATAGGTAATAAAAATGTCCCGTTTGTGCTCGTCCTTATAATGGAGTGAATAGTGACCAACAAGCTCAAAAAAAAACAAAACAAAACAAAACAAAACAAAAAAGTCCCGTGTGACACATGCTGTATATTTTAAGTCAGAGTAAACTGCTGTGCTAATAGAGTTTCATGAACGCATAGTCGTGCACAGAAGACCAACAGCCAAGGTCAGGATTTTTGTTAAATAATGCATTGTATTTCAGTTGGTTTTTCACTAAACCCTGTGGTATACCTTTTTTAAAAACTCAATGCTGCTCACTATTCACTGCCATTATATGGATGACCACGAGATTTTTTTGTCATCTGAAGAAGAAAAAGGGTATACGGGAGTGAGTTAATAATGAATACATTTTCGTTTCATTTTCAAGACTTTATACAAGTGTAATTTGTTTTAAGAATAGTAGATCTAAAAAGGTTAAAAACAGAAAGTAAATTTGTCCTATATTAAGGATTTTTAAGTATTTTTTCAAAAAAAAAATTCCCAAGATACATTTACTTGAGAAGCAAAGTTGTGTAAGATAATAAGACTTAACATAAACTGATTCATTTAAATAAATATTCATAATAACAACTATTATTAACAAATATATTATTAAAGGATTAGTATACGCCAGAATTAAAATTTCCTGATAATTTACTTACCCCAACGTCATCCAAGATGTTCATGTCTTTCGTTCTTTAGTTGAAAACAATTTAAGGTTTTTGTGGAAAACATTTCATGAATTTTCATATATTCAGTGGGGGATCAATGGATTGAAGGTCCAAACTGCAATTTCAGTACAGGTGCAAAAATTTCTACACGATCCCAGCCAAGTAATAAAGGTCTTATCTAGCGAAATGATTGGTCATTATGTAAAATAAATAAATAAATAAATTATATATATATATATATATATATACACACATACATACTTTGTAACCACAAATGCTCTTCTTGCACTAGCTCTGCGATCACCACTTCACGCATTATGTAGTCATTTTGGAATGTCACACATAGAAAGTCATACAGCCTTTAAAAAAAAAAAAAAAAGATGTTGGACGATTGTGGAGTTGGAGGAGAAAATGAGATGGAGTTTCTAGTCCTACTCTGCCTTTTTGAACCGTACACAACAGATGAAGAACTAACCACACTTGACTTATCCAATGTGATTACGCAATGCATGAAGTCATAGATGCACATCGTAGAGCTAGTGCAAGATGAGCATTTGTGGTTAAGAAGTATTTTAAATTTGTATATTTTTTTTAGAAAATGACTGATTGTTTTATTAGATAAGACCCTTATTTCTCGGCTGGGATCATGTAGAGCCCTTTGAAGCACTGAAACTGCAATTTGGATCTCCATTTAAGTCCAATATATGTGACCCTGGACCACAAAACCAGTCTTAAGTCGCTGGGGTATATTTGTAGAAATAGCCAAAAATATATTGTATGGGTCAAAATTATTGATTTTTCTTTTATGGCAAAAATCATTAGGAAATTAAGATCATGTTCCATGAAGATTTTTTGTAAAATTCCTACTGTAAATATATGAAAACTTAATTTTTGATTAGTAATATACATTGTTAAGAACTTTATTTGGACAACTTTAAAGGCAATTTTCTCAATATTTTGATTTGTTTGCACCCTCAGATTCCAGGTTTTCAAATAGTTGCATCTCGACCAAATATTGTCATATCCTAACAAACCACACATCAATGGAAAGCTTATTTATTCAGCTTTCAGGTGATGTGTAAATCTCAATTTTGAAAAATTGACGCTTACGACTGGTTTTGTGATCCAGGGTCACATATGGTGAAAAATCCTGGAACGTTTTCCTTAAAAACCTTAATTTATTGTCAACTGAAGAAAAAAGTCATGAACATCTTGGATGACATGGGGGTGAGTAAATTATCAGGAATTTTCCTTTAACTTTTCCTTAACTTTCAACTAATCCTTTAACCTTTAAACAATTAAATTTTATTACCAATAGTCTTCTTGTATAAAACCCTAAATGAATTTTTAATCACCAAATTTAATAATTTCCTCCACGTTTCTTATAAAATGAAGTTCTAATATTATATAAACTGATTATGGTCAAGATTCATCCTCATACAAAATAGATTCTACAACTTTTAAGCTACTAAATCAACATTTCTCTCCATGGGGTGAAGGAACGAATTCTGACAGCTGGTTTGCATGCCATTGATTTTGTTCCTCCCATGTTTCCTATACAAGAAGACTCTAATATTTATCAAACTGATGCGGTTTAAGATTCATCCACATCCACAGAATCAACTACTTTTAAGCCACTACAAAAACATCTTTTACCATGGGGTTGGGGAATGGATTTCTGTAGTGGGATTTATGTATGTATTTATTTTGCTATTATTTATTCATTTATTTACAGAAGTACAAAACTAAGTATGGATTAAAGACAAAATTGACATAGAAGTTTTGCTTGCTACAGTACAAGAATCTATATGCCTGAATTTCAAGGCAACATTCAGAATTCAAGTCAAATGTTTCAATATATAAAACAGTAATGCCCTTTGCCCTCTCTTCAGAGTGCTCACTTCAAGTGCTATCTTTTAGTGTATGGTATAATCATGCACACTTTTGAATAGAATCCACTCAGTTGTGTTTTTCAAGTATGTTTATCTGTTTTAAAGAGCATTTTAAGTATTTCAAAAAATGCTCTCAGCTTTAGGTCATACTCTGCAGATAAACACAATCCAAAATAGATACTTATCTCACCACATCTACTTTATAGATAAACACAATCCAAAACAGATATTTGTCTCATCACATCTACTCTATATATCTCACACCATCTCTCTTCCTCTTCGAATGTTGATCGGTTTGTCTCTTCCATCACATCCGTCCAGACTTCAGCGCAATCCCCCCAGTCACTGCCTCTCAACATCTCCACAGGTTATCTGTGCACCGCAAGCTTCTCCTTAAGCACCTCATATCACATTACTCGTCTTTACCCTGCCACTACTATCATAATGGAGCAGTTGTGCAACTCTAAGATGCTTCTTAGACTAGAGAAAGCTCATTACCCTGAGCGATACACCCATAATCCTTGTTAGTTTTTAATATTTAAAGATCTAATGTGAACTGATTAGCACATTAAAGGATTATTCTGGGTTAAATACAAACTAAGGTACTATGCCAACATCAGCTGTAAACAATATATTGACAGTTATGCAGTTATAATAGAGGTCTGTGGGACAACAAAACAACAGCTGCCAGATAGACTTCCACTGTACAGTATGTGCACTTCTGTAATGATGTTTCTACATCAGAACACTGACTGCTGCCTCAGCAGCACCACTTGCATGCATAGTGGTACCCTTGTGAACATGCAGCGAAGACTGAATACAGAAAAGTATTGCTTCATACAATTACGGTTGAAGCACTGATGTCACATGGACTATTTTAACGATGTCCTTACTACCTGTTTGGTCCTTGAACGTTGTAGTTGCATTGCCGTAATCTATGCAGGGTCAGAAGACTCGCAGATTTCATCAAAAATATCTTAGTTCATCAAAGATGAACAAAAATCTTACGGGTTTGAAACGACATGAGGGCAAGTAATTAATGACAGAATTGTCATTTTTGGGTGAACCTTCCCTTTTACAAGTTTACAAATCATATTCACATGAATTTTATTTGTAAGATTTTATGTAAAATTTTCTATTATTGTTTGAAGTCAAAAAGTATATTTTACAACAGTTTGTAATACCATGCTTAAAAAAAACGTGCCATTTTAAAAACATTTTGCAACTGTTTCTGCAGAGTGACAAATGCATTTAGTCAAGTACTTATTCCATAAAGTGTAATTAAAATGGGGACATAAAAGGGCACATATAATAATTATAAAAAGACTGATTGTGATTTAAAAATCGATTTTGGTTCATTAAATTGAGAATCTATTAAAATCGAGAAATCTGTTTGTTTTTTGTTTTTTTACCCAGCCCTAGTGTATTCTGTTGTTTTTAAACACTGCGCTGTCATCCTGTAGGTTCATGATTAAAAATGAAAACGTGAACAAAAATAAAAGCAATTAAAAAAATAGCAATAAAATATTTTATAAAATATAAATATTTTATTTAGCACAACCTCTGGGTGGCCTTTAGATTTCTTCATTCAGTCCAGGACTCTTACCAAACATGTGAAGTTTGATGCAGATTGGATACTGCATGTTTAAATTAGTGTAAAGCAAGTAATTTCCTGTTGCCAGCAGGTGGCGCTATGATTAGAACAGAATATTGGCCTTTAGATGTGTTCAGGCAGGACTCTTATTGAATGTGTGAAGTTCAGGGCAGATCGGACATGCTGAGCTACAACACCTTCTACTCCCATGGCAAAACATCAAACTTTGTCAGGCCACCAAGGACATGCCCTTTAACGAAAACTCAAGATCTTCACAATACAGGCCTTTAGAGTAGACTGACCAAATATAATGTTGATGTCATTAAATCTCTATGAGGAGTTCATTAGAGCATAAAACATGCCGTTTCCTGCTATGGCTACAACTAAATATGGGCATGAGCATGCGTTCAGGACCAGACTCTTATCAAACATGTGAATTTTGGTGCAGATCGAACATTGTATGCCTGCATTATAACAACTTCCTTTTTCCATGGCGAAAAATCAAAGTTTGTCAGGCCGCCACAGACACGCCCTTAAAAGAAAACGCAAGATCTTCGCAGTTTAACGCTACAAAGGGCTTCAGATTAGACTGACCAAATTTGGTGTTAATCTGTTTAAATCTCTAGGTGAAGTTGTTTAAATACAACGCCTGAAAACTACAAAAACGGCACAAAACTTGCTAAGAAATTTAAAAATAACACACTTCCTGTTGAGTTTTGGACTTCGTACCGAGGGATTTTTTGTAGGTATTGGTGTGTTACATGTGTCTACCGAATTTCGTACGTGTATGTGACACATAGCTCGAGAGGCACTTCATTGAAATTTTATAGGTGGCACTATCTAGCCATTTTGCCACACCCACTTCTAAAACCAATATCAGATGTAAATTCTCACCACTTTTGGCGTGTGCAAAGTTTAGTGAGTTTTCAAGCATGTTTAGGCCCTCAAAAATGTGATTTATTTTGGAGAAGAATCTGAGCAATTTCAATAAGGTCTTCGCACCACCAGTGCTCAGGACCTAATAAATGAAATTATATTATATAAGAATTAAAAATGTTGTGAGAAATACCCAAAAAAATCACTGCATCTGAACTTAAGCATGCCACTAAGCCAGTCATTTCAGCTAGGAACCGTTTTGCATGAGTACGGTCCAGCAGACAGGGTGGTGGAGCGGCCAGCCTCGATCGGAGGAAGTCTTCACGTCACTCACTGTGGCGATCACAGCCTTTAATTGGCCTATTATTCCACAGGAGAGGAAAAACTGAAGCGACAGACCGAGATAAATAATTGAAGGGGAAGAAAAGGCGACATTTGGGGCTTCAAAACAAGCTATCTCTACCGCCCGCCCCCCTCGCTAGTTTTCTCTCTCCATTGCCCCTTCTCGTGAGCCTCTCCCTGGTGTGCTCTTGTTCACCAAGCCCAGCTTTTATCCCATTCCTTCTTCCAACATCACACTATCGCTCTCTGCTGTGGGTCCGCAAAATATATACAGTATGTGTGTGCACATAACACTGTGTGATCTCTAAGTGAACGTGTACGAGAAAAAGTGTGTTTGAGCGATATTTTTTTGTGCCGTGCCCCAAGGCTTGAGCTGATGTCTTGCTGAGTGCTCTACACAGCTGTATCGGGGCCAGAGATGTGTGTGTGTGTGTGTGTGTATGGATGTGCAGATGAGGGTGTGTTTGTAAGCTGGTACAGTTGGCATACCATCACACACACACACACACACACACACACACACACACACAAAGCCCTCGGGGTAAAGGAGCAGCGAGTGACAGACCACAAGTAAATATCTCTACACAGGGTGTGTGTGTGTCTAAGTGTGTTTTTGTGTACCCGCAAGCTCTCATATCGGACCTACATTTAAATTTGCTTTGGTCTTTGGGCACAATTTCTAACCATCCACAATCATAAGCACATTAAACTACTGAAAATACACTCTTGACATCAATCTGACAGAACAGAGAAGCGAGCCTGAGTAAAGCATATAATGTGAAAAACAGAACAATGACAGAAAAAGAAAAAAGAGCTGTCTAAGACACACCAGAGAGGGGGAAGGGTGAAGAAGATGCTAATATAAATGGACAGAGTCAGAAAGAAAAAGAGAAACAAAGGCAAACTGGCAGGAGGGGTGAGGTTAAAGGGATAGTTCACCCAAAAATGGAAATTCAGTCATCATTTACTTGTATTGTTGTCTACATTCACTTTTAATGAATGGAAAAGAGCAGCAGGAACATTCTGCTGAACGTTTCCTTCTGTGTTCCATCAAAAAAGGAAAGTCAAAAAGGTTTTGAAACGATATGTGGCTAAGTACTGACTGAACTTTCTTTTTAAAGGCCCAGAGTTGCTTTGAAACACGCAGCGTTATTCCATGTGTTGACATATTTTCAACTGAAACTGGAAGAAAGGGGCGGGGCATTTCAAGCAGCCCCTTGTTTAAATAGCCAATAGCGTTTCGTTTATTTCACAGCTTGGACCAAAGCTGTTGAGCTTGGTAAAGCCCATTTCAGCAGCAGCTGAACATCTATTTATAGTGTAGGGGTGGGACTTTTCATATTCTAGAGAGCATTTGATTGGACAGAAAGTTTGATGAGAAGCTAAAGTGCAGGGTGATGTCATCAAAATCACTGATCCATATTGGCGGAAGTGAGAGACTGTAAGTTTTAAATGCTTAATCTTGTAAATGCGAATTTTGTCATTGTTTTGGAGCACACTAGATTATAGATAACCTTAAGGCGAATATACTCATACTAAAAGCCATTAAACTTCCATTTTGGTTTTATGGGGTCTTTAAATACACTGTAAAAAATGATTTTTTTGATGATAAAGTCTCCCTGCTGTCACTAATTTTATCACTTAAAACTCATCTTTGATAATGAAAATGACATACTTGAACATTTTCACTTGATGATCATTTCTTCATGCCTTAAAATGGCTTGAATATAACTGTACACCCCTACCTCGTGTAGTATATGCGGAACCATGAACGTGCAAATTATTCCCCGCCTTAACTCAATCACACTAGCTCAGACTACCTGCTTCATTCTCAATTGGTTAAAGGATTAGTTCACTTCTAGAACAAAAATGTAAAGATAAATTACCCCCTTGTCATCCAAGATGCTCATATCTTTCTTTCTTCAGTTGTAAAGAATTTTTTTTTTTTTGAGGAAAACGTTTTAGGAATTTTCTCCATGTAGTGGTCTTCTATGGTGCGCGCGAGTTTAAACATCCAACATGCATTTTAAATGCAGATTCAATAGGCTCTAAATGACCCCAGCCAGGGAAGAAGGGACTATTTTCTAAAAAGATTTGCAATTTATATACTTTTTAACTTCAAGCGCTCGTCTTGTCAAGCTCTGTGATGTGCATGCATACCACTCCGGTTCAATACAGTTAGGGTATCTCATCTTCTCCTCCAACTTCAAAATTATTCCTACATTTATTCTACAATTATTCCTACGCTGTTTGTAAAGGGCGTTTGACCTTCTTTGCACATTTACTTTGTAAACACTGGGTCAGTTCTTCAATTTTGAAGTTGGAGGAGAACCGGAGTGCACAGAGTATGCATGCACATCACAGAGCTAGACAAGATGAGCATTTGAAGTATATAAATTGCAATTTTTTTTAGAAAATAGACCCTTCTTCTCTGGCTGGGATCATTTAGAGCCCTTTGAAGCTGCGTTTAAACTGCATTTTGGAAGTTCAAACTCGCGGGCACCATAGAAGTCCACTATATGGAGAAAATTCCTGAAATGTTTTCCTCAAAAAACATAATTTCTTTACAGCTGAAGAAAGAAAGACATGAACATCTGGGATGACAAGGGGGTGAGTAAATGTTCTGTACATTTTTGTTCTGGAAGTGAACTAATCCTTTAATAGACAGATTTTCGTGTTGATGACGTTTTTGTGGGCGGAGCCTACCTGGTGGCAGAAAATGACAATTTTTTTGAGTTGTCAAAATTCTGACTTTGTTCACAATTCTGTTAAGAAAAATCCACTCGTCATTCTCTCTTTTCCCCTCGGCTCAGAATTAGAAGTTTATATTCCACGCTTCTGATTTTTTTCCTCAGAATAGACAAACTCACTATTGTTGAGTTAAATCGAATTATAAAGTCCGAACTAAGAGCTTGCATTTGCGAGAAAAACATTCAGAATTGTGAGATAAAATAGGTAAATATTATGTAATTGTAAATGTAATATGTAATAGTAATAGTAAATATTTCATGCTAAAAAAGTAGGGCTAATACAATGTCCCCTATGAACTGTGTATGCGAATATTATGTACAGATATATTATGTATTTTGTATAGAATATTATGTAGATGAAATCTATGCTTTAAAAGTAATCATAGCATCGTCTGTCCGTTGAATGTCTGCATTCAGCTTCAAATGACGTTTTTGAAGACAGTATTCTATAAAAATGATTTGCATTCCGATTCTGACTTCCAAAGGCACAAAAATACTTTTTTTCTTTTTATTCAGTTCCCCTCCACTTGTTACCAGCGTTTTCCTTCCACCACAATGTGCGCACAGCTGCAAGTGACGTAACTGTGATGTCTACTCCAAATTGGTTTATACAAGCAATAAACACTTCACAAAGGCAAATGGTATTATTGGTTCAAATTAGCCATGTATTTTGAAACAGAAACTGGATCCGAAGAAGAAGTTGACGAAAGCAATGTATCAGAATAGTATGCGTTTTATTGATCGCTCTCTATGTCGTCCGACACATAACGTTAAGTGATATCTTTAGCCTTCGGCATGACTAAGTTATCACACATCTAATACCATGTTGCTAATGTTGCACAAGCCATGCTCCTGTTTGCCATCTCAGAGAGTTACCTTCTGAAAATCAGCAACTCTGGGTAGAAATGCTTTGCTAATGATATGAAAAATCCCATCCTGCAAGCTGACAAGATTGGTGGCTTATTTGTGACAGTAGGAAACAGGGTTGGTTTCCAACCACATTTTTAGAGACTGTCTTTCATACACTGCAGTTTTAAGAAGAACATGCTGAGCAGTGGTGTTAACCAGCGAATTTGAATATGGTTTGTCTGGAAGCATATTAAAAACACCAGATAGACAAGAAACTGTGTTAAAAAATTGATTTTCACCACAGGGGGTATTTAATAAAATAAAATAAAAGATAAGTGGAATACATTGTACAAGAAAATACTATTTGAGTTTTTCTACTTCACAGTTAATTCACTGTGTTCGTTTCTTTGTAATTATTTGTGAAGTTTACAAATTAAAAAAAAGAGTCAAAATTGTTTCTATACCAAGCGTGGAAAGGAAGATCTCTCACGGTTTGAGTCAACAACAATCCGTTGACACTCAGCAGGAAATGAGTTTGATTCCTCACCTCGGTCATCTCCTTTACTGTGTGTGTGTGCGTGTTTGAAAGTGATCTGGATGATTAATTTAGCTTTTGTGGCTCCAAACCCTGGCATTTCAAGTCTCCAGCTGCTTTCAATGGTCTTGAAGTGACTATCACACACACACATACACACACACTGGCATCCGTATGCCACCTCTACTCTCACCATCCTCCATCTCGCACAAACTCCCTATAGAGTCAGTCAGTCGGTGCCTCAGACTCACCGAGACTCAGTGGCCGCAGTAATGCTCACAGCTCAGCAGGGGTCCGGCCTCCAACGATTTCTGTTTGTGTGTGCGGACCATCACACGTACATTGCTTTTATCATTGATTCCATTGCCCATTCTCCAAATGGACTTGGCAAAAACAACCCAACCAGCAGGCAGTAAACACTGCACACACCATTACAGAGGAGGAAAGGTTAAAGTCTTAGGCTCATTGTTTTTGTTACTACTGCATAATAGAAGCACAAAATAAAGGCACAGAGTGGATGCACACGTTTACCCGATGTGGATGAGATTTTAAAGGACTACTTCACTCAAAAAATGAAAATTTGGACATTATTTTAAAACTCACCCTCATGTCGTTTTAAACCTGTTTTTCTCGTTTCTTTAGTGGAACACTGTTTCAGAATAGGGACTGAAGCTTTCAGGCTTCAGTAAACACCAGGCTGCTTCAGTTAAGAGCTGAATGGTCTGAATGAGTCATTCTCGCATCTGACTAATTCAGTTCTTGAGTTCAGCATGCTGACTCCATGATCCATTTTTACATTTTTTTATAAACTGCCTTGCATTTCAGTGTGTTTATGACTTCAGGAGATGTAAGAAATATCTCTGTGGTTCTTTTATGGTGCTTTTGAATTCTTTTTTTAGGCCTGACTGAATCAGTTCTCTTTTATTGAAGTTATAAGGAAAATTAACACCCATAAATATTGTCCGATATCAAGAGTGATCTTGCCAAATATGATACCTGGTGAATATAAAAATTTGTACATAAAATGTGTATATGTACGGTAGTAATATCTATATGATCATTTTTATATGGTATTACATGCAACTTTATTAAAACGACATATATATATATATAAATATGTTTGTATATGTTTTTGTAATACATTTTTAAAATGCATTTAAAATATTTTTTAAAAATACATACTTACATAATATCAACATATTGACGGGTTTTAGGATAGATATATATACGGAGCCCACACATGACAATTTACTAATTCATTCGTTTTAAGTAAATCGTGCACACGAAATAATAATTCACACCCTTGTCTTAAGTAAATCATGCACTTTATATAATAATTTGTTCTACAACCTGTCCACATTCTCATAAACCGATGTAGATGCCTCTCACTTATAATGAGTCCATGCATCACTGCAAGACTCTTGAGAATATGTGCATAATCATTCACAACTCAAAATAAAACATGATTAAAGCATCTCTGTTTATAACATAGCAGCAACAGGTTTACGAATTATTATTTCATGCACACACTTTACTTAAAACAAGAGCACAAATTATTATATAGAGGACATGATTTACTTAAAATGAGGGAATTAAAGAATTAGTACACACGATTTACTAATTCGTTCCCTTGTTTTACTAAATCGTGTGCACGATTTACAAATTCATTCCCTTGTTTTAATGAATTCTGCACACAATTTACTAATTTGTTCCCTTGTTTTGCTAAATTGTGTACGATTTATTAATTTGTTTCCTCATTTTACTAAATCGCATGCACAATTAGTAATTAATTCCCTGGTTTAATAAATAGTGCACACAATTTATTAATTCATTCCCTTGTTTTACTAAATTGTGCACATGATTTACTAATTCGTTCAGTTGTTTTACTAAACTGTGTGGATGATTTACTAATTCGTTTCCTTGTTTTTGTGCACAATTTACTAATTTGTTCCCTCGTTTTACTAAATCGTGCGCACAATTTACTAATTCATTCACTTGTTTTACTAAATTGTGTTTATTATTTACAAATTCATTCCCTTGTTTTAATGAATTGTGCACACAATTTAGTAAATTTGTTCCCTTGTTTTGCTAAATTGTGTACGATTTACTAATTCTTTCCCTCGTTTTACTAAATCGTATGCACAATTTACTAAATCGCTCCTTAGTTTTACTAAATTGTGCGCACAATTTACTAATTTGTTCGCTTGTTTTACTAAATTGTGTGCATGATTTACTCATTCGTTCCCTCTTTTTACTAAATCGTATGCACAATTTAATAAAATTGCTCCCTTGTTTTACTAAATTGTGCACACAATTTACTAATTCATTCACTTGTTTTACTAAATTTTGTGCATGATTAACTCATTTATTCCCTCGTTTTACTAAATCGTATGCACAATTTACTAAATCGCTTCCTTGTTTTACTAACTTGTGCCCACGATTTACTAATTCATTCCCTCATTTTACTAAATCACATGCACAATTTACTAAATCGCCCCCTCGTTTTACTAAATCGTATGCACAGTTTACTAAATCGCTCCTTTGTTTTACTAAATTGTGCGCACAATTTACTAATTCGTTCCCTCTTTTTACTAAATTATATGAACAATTTACTAAATTGCTCCCTTGTTTTACTAAACTGTGCGCACAATTTACTAATTCGTTCCATTGTTTTACTAAATTGTATGCATGATTTACTAATTCATTCCCTCGTATAACTAAGTCATATGCACAATTTACTAAATCGCTGCCTTGTTTTACTAAATCATGCACGCGATTTGCTAATTCATTCCCTTGTTTTACTAAATCATGCACATGATTTACTAATTTGTTCCCTCGTTTTACTAAATCCTATGCATTATTTACTCATTCTTTCCCTCACTTTAAGTAAATCGCAATAATAATTTGTTCAGGGCTGGATGCATCCATATATGTATATATATATGCATGACACATGTCCAAAAATGTATTACACAAACATAAACAATCAAATATATTATATATTTGCATATGGGACCACTTGTCTTCCACTGAAGAATAAAAGTTTCTGAAAATTCGGAACGACGTGATAGTAAATGATAACACAGTTTTAATTTGCGTAAACTGTACCTTTGAGGACTTATGGATAGTGAAGTTAAATGTACTGCCTTACCAGAATCCGATCTTCTGGTTTGCCATTCTTGTTCTCTACTTTGATAGCTCTCACCAACTTGATTGATGTCTTGTCGATAACTCGTCTGATGCTCTCTGCAAAATAGAAAGGCGATGCATTAACGGCCAGAGAAGCACTCTATCTATCTCAGACATATTTTCAGTCAACACAGGGTTAGAAAATGACTGCTTTACACCCATATGCTTTATTTTTACACCCTGTCCACTTGTGTAGGAGGTCTTTCTGCATGCATACTGTACATAACAGCACAAAAAAAAGAAACTCAAGATGTTCTTCAAAGCAGAAAATAAATGAGAAAAGTCATACTTTTTATCTGGCTTCGCACTTATATGACACCTGTGATCTAATTCCCGGAATACGCATTTTACACTTTTACCAGGAGGAAAGACTCAGAGAAGGAAGAGATAGGCAGAGAAAGCCGAAGAAGGAATAACAGAGAAAAGAGAGAGGGAGCGAGGGAAGGATCAGAGCAAGACAAACAGTTAATGCAGTCGCAATCAACTTTAATCTGCGTAAGACCCAATCACGGGATCCTAGGCTTTCTGACTGACACTAAGAACAGCAAAGGGCCAAACTAGAGCACATGTTTCCATTACAGCAAGTCACGGGGGAATAAATAAATGGGTAAATGGGGTAGGGATATGTAAATGTGCATGAAGAAAGAGCAAAAGATGAAAAAAGAAAAAAAAAACAAATGGAATAAGTGATGGAGAGAGATTTACTGTAGATCAGATGAAAGAAGTGGTGACTGAGAGAGAGAGAGAGACCTCACGTTTCTGACTTTGCTTCCCTTTTTATTAGGGAAATCCAAAGGCTGCTGTTTTCTAGCAGCAGAACGTCTTCAATCACTGTCCTTCATATTGTGGTTGGTGATCTGTCATTCCCCCATTTCTAAACCTTTGCGAACTATTTTTGTCACGTCTAGTCATGTTTTTCACGTTTAATTAATGTTACTATGTTTCATTTTTGTTAAATGATCTTATCGTTAATTTAGTTTACTTTCGCTTATTCCACGCTGTTCTGAAATGACAGATTCTGATAAATATCAATTCTCATTTATCTTGTAATGACTTAAATGTATATTTGTCCTACACTATGCCAGTTTCATGTTTCTCACATCACTCTCTATAGTCCTTTTTTCACATATAATCCAATAATTTCATCTGAAATCAATAATCCACATCCATTTATATGTTTATTTTGCAGGTAGCCATGAAATCAGCTTTGTGTTGAGGTCTGGATCACTTTTGTTGTGGGGTTTTTTTCGCAGTGATGACCAACTGACTGCATTATTCCATTTTATTATCTTATTTGTTAATACTTGTTTATTCTATTTAACACATCAAGATTTTAGATTAAAAATTAATATAGCATAAATTCAGGCATATTAATATAGAGGTGACTCCTGTCAAATTGTATATTTTAAGTGTTGTGACTTTCACCATTTTTTGATGATCTTCTAGTTTTTCCAAAAGGAAAAATTGTATGCCATTCTATATGAGCTATTAGAATAGATTACTGCAAAAGTACTGATAATGATACAGATGGTACAATGGAAGGCCACATGATGACTCACAATTCATCAAAATTCGCCTCTCCAGTGACCAGTAATAGAATGAACAGCGTCACCCACACAAACATTATCACAAGCACCGCAAATGACAGAATAATGCAATAAACATGAACTAAATAACTTAAAATGCAAACTCCAATGTAATTTACATAACTGATAACAAAAATGTTTTTAATAAATTCAAACAATTTCCAACAAATAAATATGGGAATGCCACTTTCCCCATAAATTATAAATTGATTGTACCATAAACGTAAATATTTTACCTAGAACCATCATCAGGGAAAGACAAACAGGAACACTGTCTATTAAGGGGGCCTATTAATGTCCCCTGATATACCTTACTGGCCCCAATAATTTCTTCCTGTGCCCTGTAAATTAAAATGACAACCCTGATATTATCATATATGTGACCCTGGACCACAAAACCAGTCATAAGGGTCAGTTTTTTGAAATTGAGAATTATACATCATCTGAAAGTTGAATAAATAAGGTTTCCATTGATGGTTTGTTAAGATGGGACAATACTTGCCCGAAATATTTGAAAATCTGAGGTTGCTAAAAATCAAAATATTGAGAAAATTGCCTTTAAAGTTGTCCAAATGAAGTTCTTAGTATTCAAAAAATAAGTCTTGATATATTTACAGTAGAAAATTTACAAAATAACTTTATGGAACATGATCTTTACCTAATATCCTAATGATTTTTGGCATAAAAGAAAAATTTATAATTTTGACCCATACAGTGTATTTTTGGTTATTGCTACAAATATACCCACGCTACGTTTTGTGGTTTAGGGTCACGTGTCTTGCCTTGTTAAATATTCAAGATGACTGTGAATTTTAAGGCAATTTAAAAAAAAAACAGTCATAAAGGTTTTTTTTTTTTTTTGAGATTTATACATCAGCTGAAAGCTGAATAAATAAGATTTCCAATGATGCATGGCTTGTTAGGATTGGACCAAGATACAACTATTTGAAAATCTGGAATCTGAGGGTGCAAAAAAATCTAAATATTGAGAAAATCGCCTTTAAAGTTGTCCAAATTAAGTCCTTAGCATTGCATATTACTTATTAAAAATTAAGTTTTGATATATTTACGGTAGGAAATATACAAAATATCTTAATGGAACATGATCTTTATTTAATATCCTGATGTTTTTTGGCATAAAAGAAAAATCCATCATTTTGACCCATACACTGTTTTGTTGGCTATTGCTACAAATATTCCTGTGCTACTTAAGACTGGTTTTGTGGTCCAGGGTCACATATGTGTGTGTGTGCATGCATTTGTGTCTGATAACCAATTAACAAGTTATCATTTCTAGCATTGCTTTTTTCCTCCCAGTGCACTAAATGGAAATTGAAAAAGAGACGGTGAGCGCCTGGAAGCAGGACAGTAAATACTGGGTTAGTAATAGGGATTAATTACCAAAGGAAGATAATAATGTGTGAAGGTAATTAACAGTGAGAGCGCTCCAAATGTCAAACTGCTAGTGTGTGTTCAGTGTGTCATTGTATGTGTCAGTAAGTGTGAGGACGCATCACCGTGCGCAAAGATGACGGCCTCTATGATGTGTGTGTGTGTGTGTGTGTGTGTTTTCAATCAGCCCTAAAGACACACATGATGAATGTGACTGAAGTGTATCAAGCTCTCCGCGAACTTGCGTCAGCAGCGATACGCAAATGTGTAAAGAACTGAAAGTAACTCATATCAGAGACACATCAAAGGGAGAACAGCATCATGCGCACACACGCGCGCGCAACTACCTACACACTGCAGGCAAACGCAACAGACACTAACGCACGTACAGGAAAGCAACTGATCGATTTGCACAAATTTAGTCTTTTGAAGATGGACACGAAGTGACCGTCATTAAGGCGACCGTAAGCACACACGCTCACACGCTAAATGAATAATTCTACCGTTAATCACATCCAATCTGTATGAGAAATCATTACATTTTCACAAATCTGCCACCTTATCAAACATTCAGCGCTGTGAGGATTTCAAACCACTAGAACACAAAGCACCGGCCGCGAGCAGGGACGCGCTTAACAAATCCCACGGTGCGCGTGTCGAATGTCGGATAGGAAGAGGAAAAAAAAAAGAGCGATTGGATTTAATCACCTGTCATTTCCCGACTCACGGTGAGAAAAGCAGTCGCGACGGTGTCTTTGGATGCCATGACGTCCAGCGCCCTCTCCTCTCTTCCTTTCCTTATCAAGCAGGAGCAGCTATAATGCTCGCTCTCCCTCAGCCAATGCCTATAAACATATCATACTGAAGAGAGAGCCAGCGAGGGGAGGAGGAGGAGGGCATGAGAGAGGAGTTCACACACAAGTGTGCATATATCTATGTAAAGCGATGAATTAATATTGCAAACGCAAGGATTGTGCCTGCATGAGAACATGACTCAAGTCCTTTCATCTTTTTGACTCTTATTAATAATACATGGACGTGCATGACACACATAGATAGTAAGATAGACAGATAGATAGATAGGCAGATAGGTAGATAGATAGACCCTTGTGAAAAAGAGCGCTTACCTGTATTGAATGAGTACTTGTAGTGTATTTTATCTTAAAAGTATATTTTGAAAACTATTTTTTTTACATAATATATTATTTAATGAAATAAAGGTCATTTAAGTGTACTTAAAGAAAGTACATTCAAGATTGTTTCTTAACACACTTAGATACTTTAAGTGCACTTTGTCAAATCAAAAGTTTTACTTGAAAGTACAGTTCAAATCACGATGTTTTAAAAATATTTCGCCATGCTTTAAAGAGATTGACTAACACACTAAAGCACATGTGAAGTACTTGATATAATTTTAAGTTTATTTCATATAACATTTAAAGATAATACATTTTAAATGTACTAAATTGCAATTTTTAATGCACTAAATTGCAACTTCCTAAATACAGATGTTCAATTGCACATATACTTGAAATAAATTAATTTAAAGCATTACTTAGTAAATTATTTCCATTCTTTTAAAAGTATACTAAAGCATGCAATAGATAGATAGATAGATAGCAATGTTTATTTAAAAACTAACACTAACATAGGAAAACAGTAGTTTTGGGGATTTGTGCACATCTGTTAGCTTTGAGGCTAATAGATATGCTAGTGTTCTATTAAATGTTGTCAAAATTCACTTCAAATACATCAAGCACATTTAAAATTTACAGCCTTCCTCTCTTGGGAAAACAGACCAAAAATATTGATGACTCACCCTGCACTAGACAAATTTTGGTCCAATCAAATGCGCCACAGAATGAGTAAGCCCCTCCCCCAAGACCACTTGTAGCTGACTAGGAACTAAAGCCTAGGGGGCTAATTTAAAGGGATAGTTCAACCAAAAAATAAAATCCTGTCATTAATTACTCACCCTCATGTAATTCCAAACCTGTTAAGACCTTGATTCATCTTCGAAAAACAAAATATTTTTGATGAAATCTGAGAATAAATCAAAGAAAACAAAAATGATGACTTTATTCTTTGTGGTACCACCGTGAATGTGAGAAGAAATTGTTGAATAAAGCCGTTGTTTATTTTTGCACACAAAAAGTATTTTCACAGCTTTATAAAATTAAAGTTGAACCACTGATGTCACATGGACTATTTTAACAATGTCCTTACATTTCTAGGCCTTGAATGTGGTAGTTATGTTGCTGTCTATACAAGGTCAGAAAGCTCTCAGAATTTTTCAAAAATATCTTAATTTAGTTTTGAAGATGAACAAAGGTCTTACGGGTTTGAAATGACATGAGGGTGAGTAAGTAATGACAGAAATTTCATTCCTGGTGAATTATCTTATTAAAAAAAAAAGTAGGAAGCCATCTAATGTGTCCTATCCAAACCTCTCTATTCAACAGGAAATACATCAATGCAAGACAGAAAACTGTATATTATCCAACAACTTACTCTAACAGCTTCAGGAGAGTCCTGCACCTTGTTAGCAGTAAGAGTGACAGACCTCAGCATCTGCCTGCTGGGTAATTGCTAGGAGGTGTTTGTGACTAGCGTTTTGAGCCTATACGGTGACTCAGTGTTTAAAAATGGGTATTTATAGAGACTAGTGTCAGTGTCCTTGGCAGTGAGAAAAACGGTTTCTTTCATAATAGAGTATTTTAAAATCCCCGTCACTCATAAAAGGATAATACAGGCAGCAAATGATGTCTGTGATTGGACAGAACTGTAAATGGGCTCCCTGAGGACCGTGGCACACTTTCTCTCTCTATGATGTTCGCTATTAGTGCCTATCCAACCCTCTACACACATTTTCTGCGCTTCTCTGTTGCTCCGGCATTGCTTGCTCTGTTGAAATCGTGTCTGGCCTACACTTACCCCAAGGCTGGTTTTGTGTTCGGAAGGGTGGGTTGCAGGGGGAAGGGCAGGAGGCGACTGGCTTTGGTGTTGTCCCTTGTACCAGCCCTCCGGGTCTCAGTATATATCTACTCAATGAGATGATGTGTGTGTGTGTGTGTGTGTGTGTGTGTGTGTGAGAGAGTATGTGCATTTGTGTGGTTTAAGAGAGAAAAAAAAGACCATGTAGGTCTAACTGTTGGAATAGTGGAAGAGTGCAGCCTGAGGGGACTATGATAGAAGAAATGGACTAACGCTAAACAAAATATAGACATATAATGGGAACAGGAATAAAATAAACGTAGAATGTGGATGTGGCTGAAGGACTAGATAGAACAACAGATTTCGATTCAGATCAGTGCTTGCTACATATTAGCATAAGGACATGTGCAATAATTTCATAAATATTCAGAAGATGTTAAAAATAGTATTTATGCATGTTGCTATAGTTTATATAAAATGGCATTCGAAATCAAATGCATGCAATCGTACATACAATACAAAACATGGATTTTTTTTTCCCCAAAAGGCACTGCTTTGATATGCTTCCTCAGTTATACTTGGCTAGACTTGAGCTGTTCATAATTACAGATGCTGATATAAAAAAAAGGCTGAATTTAAAACTTATCTAGTGCTGCCACCAAGTGTCTACATGCAAAAACCACATCCTTCCTCCAAATCCTAATGAACAATCACATGTAATCCTGGACCACAAAACCAGTCATAAGGGTATATTTTATGAAATTGAGATTTATACACCACCTGAAACCAGCTGAATAAATACGTTTTCCATTGATGTATGGTTTGTTATAATAGGACAATATTTGGCTGAGATACAACAATTTGAAAATCTGGAATCTGAGGGTGCAAAAAAAAAAAATAAAATCAGTATATTGAGGAAATCGCCTTTAAAGTTGTCCAAATAAAGTTCTTAGCGATGTATATTACTAACCAAAAAGTTATAATAATGTTTTCTAATTTGAGTGGTACTAGTAGGTTTTCACGGGAAATTCGAGCATGCCACGGCGTCATTACGTCACGTCTGTTAACATAAAGAAGGCGTCCCGGCTAGTAGGCAATACATTTCTACATTATTTTGCATATGCTAGATCGTTTATAGCCATTTCTCACAGCAGCTGGAATAATTAAATTTATCAATTTGATGGCGGATTGTAATCCAGAAAGGATTATGTGTTTATGAAACACATGTGACTGAAATTAAATTACATTCCAGTTTTGAATGTGCATCTGATTACAGATAGACTAGGTGGGATTACACAAGATTTGTATCTGAAAGAGAACCAGTTCTAAGGAAGAATAAATTGCTTTTTGGGTTAAAATATTTTTTATGAAATTCAAATGGTTTGACATTTAGAGACTGTACAGAAACTGAAATCTACACGCTAATACACACTAGTGATGGGAAGTTTGGATCATTTTACCGACTCGGACCTTTGAGTCGCGTTCAGCAAAATTAACGAATCTTTTTTCGAGTCATTTCGTTCGTTTCGTTAATTTTAGCAAAACATAATTAAAATGTTACGTCTTACTTCCCTAACACATCTACTGCTTACACAAACGTTGATCACACTACAAACAAGACAAAATAATGCGCAGAAAAGAAACAGAGAAAATAAGAAACAGAAAAGATTAATTCACTGTTTACCTGGGTCTTTAGTCTATGATTAGCTCACCTCACCTCTTATCTGACAAGTTTTCGGGTTTGAGTCGTTCAAAATGAACGAATCATTCAAGAAAGACCTGTCACTAATACACACTAATGCTAATATACACGTAGTCACGCAATGTTGATGTTATTAACATTAACAGTTTGAGAACAAAGTGTAACAGTAATAATAGTTTGCAGGGTTTGATGTGATATGAGGTAAGTGATCGATTTAATCACCAGTGGTAGCGTGACATATTGTAATGTTTTTTTCCTCAGTTGGTCAGAACAATAGTATCAGACTTGTTACTACATGTTTAGATGTCAGTATCCGGTGAAAAACTTGATTTGGGTGATATATTCCAAGACTAGGCAAGATTCTGTGATTTCTAAGTATAGGATCCACACCAGTGCGTGACTGACAGCCACAAATCAAAATATTCATCCCCTGGAGCTGTGACAGTGCACAACCCATGCAAGGTGATAATCAAGATGATAATTCCGCAAATAGCTGCAATTGCAGGTTTTCAAACAGAGATGGCGACAAAGAGGCAAAGCTTACAGACTGCAGCTTTAATATCCTAATGATTTTTGGCATAAAAGACAAATAGTTGGCTAATTTTTTGTCTATTGCTACAAATATACCTGTGCTACTAACGGGTGGTTTTGTGGTCCAGGGTCACATATTTGTCTGAGAATAACATGCATTTCATGACAGCTGCATGTCCACCTTAGCTTACAAACTACCAAACTTAAATAGAGAAGAAAGGGACGTTTTGGTCTCATTTTTCACTGGATCGCAAAGCCTCACGTAGGACCCTTTCCCAGCCAGTCCGAACCCAGGATAAACAGGCTCTTTAAAAACAGTTTGATGCTTATAAATGAGACTCATGTTGTTAGAAACATTGTAAAATGCCAAGATTCCAGCCCTGTAGTCCAAGTACACTCCTATTTTGGATCCATGTGATTGACACTTTGAAAATGTTGTTTTATTGTCATGCCAAAATTCTATATTGCCATGTTGACAGCGTAGTCCCCACGACTGGTCATTTCTTCCAAAAAGTACACGCGGTTTGCCTTTTCTCCGAATTCCTTGGTAGGACACAGCAATGCAAATCCAAGTGCCCCCACCAATCTCTACCTCCCAATATTTAGGGGACCCTCTGAGACCTTCATTGCACAGGATCTGTGCCCTGCAGTCAAACCTCTGAGTGTGTTCAGGATAGACCTGAAGCAGGTGCGAGGCCTTCACCTCCCTGTTCTCGTTCCTCAAAATGAGGCTTTCATGTGCTGAGTTGGTATTAAAAGTGAGCTTTGATGCATCTAAGGTAAATGAAAAGATGAAATATTAGTACAGTCAATAACGGGGTAAACTGCATTACTGGCAAGTCAGAAAATAAAAATTTTTGTGTGTTCTGTACTATATTTTACTATATTGGAAACTTACACTGTAGAAACTTCTCTCGTGTTTGTGGTGGTGGTGATGTTAGGATTCTAGTGTTTTTCACTGCAAAGAAAAATAGTTAAGGTGATTTGTAGGCACAAGGTGCTTCTTAATCAGAAGACTGAATCCTAGTGAGGCTGCGTCCTTCCAAGTCCGATTCTTCAGAGGCTTTTAGGCTAGAGTCCTTCTCAGCATTAAACACTAGAATGAGATGGTCTAGTGAGTGCGTCACAAAAATGACAGCACAAAATATTATTAAAAACTATATAATGATAATCTATATACTATATACATTTCTGTTAATGCAGTACAACTGACTGTGGCCATTGCCATTACATAATGAAACTGGAAAAGCTCAGTGCTGACTCATTTTCCACCAATTCTTTTTCGTGAACTGTTATGTGTGCAAAAGTTCCTAAAATCGACACAGCCTTCGTCTGTGCTTGATGATGTGGCAGCCGAATTATGCAGCCTTACTAGGACAAAGTTTTTCGCACCCATAATATAATAATGAAATGTGCTACCAGTCAAAAGCATTTGAACAATAAGAATTTACATTTTTTTTAAAAGAAGTCTCTTCTGAACCTGCATTTATTTGATCCAAAGTACAGCAAAAACTAAAATATTTTTACTATTTAAAATAACTGTTTTCTATTTGAATATATTTTAACATGTCATTTATTCCTGTGATTTCAAAGCTGAATTTTCAGCATCATTACTCCAGTCACATGATCCTTCAGAAAACATTCCAGTCGGTGCCAATAGCCTTGTGGTTAGTGCGTCGACATATAGCGCCATTGTGCTGTGGGTGACCAGAGTTTGAATCCCAGCTTGTGGGCCTTTCCCGATCCCACTCCCTTCTCTCTCTCTCTCACTTTGCTTCCTGTAAAAAACTACACTGTCCTATCTAAGTAAATGCATAAAAAACACCAAAAATAAATCTTTAAAAAAATCTGTCAGCACTGATAGCCTTGTGCACAGTGTGCCGACATATGGTGCAGTTGTGCCTCGGGTGTCCCGAGTTTGAATCCTGCCTTGTGAACCTTTCCAGATCCTACCCCCCCTCTCTCTTCCAATAACTTCCTTTCATTTCTACACTGTCCTTTCAAAGGAAACATGGACAAATGGCAAAAAAAAAAAAAAAGAAATCATTCTAATTTGCTGCTCAAAAAAAATGTAGTATAATCATGTTGAAAACAGCTGAGTAGAATTTTTTTAAGGTTTCTTTGAAGAATAGAAAGTTCAGAAGAACAGCATTTATCTGAAATTGAAATCTTTTGTAACATTGTAAATGTCTTTATCATCACTTTTGATCGATTTAAAGCATCCTTGCTAAATACAAGTATTATTTTTTTATAATAATGCTGAAAATGTAGCTTTGATCACTGGAATAAATTTCATTTTAAATATATTCAAATAGAAAGCAGTTATTTAAAATAGTAAAAATATTTCACAATATTACTGCTTTTGCTGTATTTTGGATTACATAAATGCAGACTTGGTGAGCAGAAGAGACTTCTTTAAAAAAGCTTAAAAATCGTACTGTTCAAAAACTTTTGACTGATAATGTATATTTCATTTAAAATATCTACTAACCTTTTCTGGAAACTGTGACTAAACTCAACTTGCTGGTCGTGTTTAGCTTTTCTATTAGTTCATCAACTGCCATTGAGTCACGCTCAAAAGAATTATACGGACGCACAAGGAAGACATATGGTTTTTTATACTCCGTCAGCGAGGGCAGAGACACAGCTCTCTGTAGAGAGAGAGAAAAAAACACCTTGATCTTTTACCTGTAGATTGTACAAGACACCTTAACAGCCGACCAAATCTATTTCACAGCTGTTTTCAATCACTGTACCTCTAGAAATCGAACATCATTGTTTGTTTGAGAGAGCATCTCCAGGTGTTGCAGATCAGCACCTAAGGTCAACATATTAGTGATATCCTGCTCTAGAGTTTTTATGAATCCCTCTGCTTGCTTCACTGCAGACTCTGTCTGTCCTTGGATCAGCTCTGTCACTTTGCTTTGATTGTCCTTCATAGACTGGATCAGCTCGGCAAAGCTCTTCTCATTCTTCTCCAGTGCCTTATTTGCTGAAGCCTAATAATAAAGAGGGAGCAGAGTGGATGTCTTAACTTCAGCTACATATACAATACTATACCACTAAAAAAATATGATATATATAAATGCCCTCTAACCTTGAACATCTCAACAGCTTGTCTCAGTTCTTGCAAGTCTTTCTGCTTAGCTTCAATTATGCCAACGGTCCACTTCTGCAACTGCCCCAACTTAATCTGAAAAAGAAACATTCAGTTCAGTTGCAGTTCAACTCAGTAGTACAAATTCTATAGTGTTCTAAGCCTTTTAACACTTTTATTGCCGCTGATAGTACCAAAAAAAGACTCAGACTCAAGATTCATTCCACCCACAAAAGCAGTGTGTCGAGCATGTGTGCTAACCGATGGTAATAGGCTGGTATCTGCAGGGTTGCCAGGTTTTCACAACAAAACCCAATAGAGGGTTTGCACTTACATCACAATTTGGTCAGTTACCCGGATACATGCCCATATTGGCGATACTCAGATGTAAGCAACAGCATAGATTGCACGGTTAATGTACTACTGAATACGTTGTTCTGCTAATTTATGCTGTCTGAACCACAGAAAAAACATGTGAAAGCTGCAAAAACATATAGAAAAGGACCTAGTAAGCAGGAAATGGCGCAATATTATGACAAACTAAAGTTAATAGGTGGTAAAGATATGTACAAGCAGTATTAATTAAGATATTAGCCTAATATTTCATCTACCTGACCGGAAATAAGAACAAACACGAATGTTGTCAAGATTCTTGCCCTGGAAATCCTGGTTCAGTTTGGCCAACCACAAAAGCCTTTTATTCCTCAGGCAGTTTTTGCATTGTAAAACACTCTATTGCTACTCAAAACTAGCTCAGTCGCAGTTCAAAGGGTGGTTCCCCAATAAACATTACTTTCCGGGGGTTAAATACACATTTTTTGGCAGGGTTCCCTTTGTAAAATTCACATTCCAGTGGCTAAATATAACGTTTTTTGGGTCACACGGACATGAAAAACAACCTGTGGCAAGAGTGTTAAAGTATCCCAATTCTGCGGGAAAACCACAGACTTGGCAACACTGGGTATCTGGCCATTTTTGGATTATTAGCCTCAATAAAAATCTAAAATGTAAAAGAATCCTCAAGTAAATATGAGTAAAAATATATGTTTATCTCAGTGGCTATAATTAAATTGGATTAGCCTATATCACATATTAGGAGTTTCCAAACAAATAATTAATAAACAAATAAAACACAGCAGCACCACTGTTTTTGACATTTATAATGATAAAAAATAAATCTTTCTTGAGCACAAAAATTCAGCTTTGCCATCACAGGAATAAATTACTTCTTAATATATATGTTAAAATATATATTACAGATTTTTTAAAATTGTAATAATATTTCACAACAATTTTTAGACATTAAAATTTCTACCTTTGGGAATTCATTCAAGTATTCTGGGTGTGGTTTAATCTTTGGTAACCAATAGTGGCCTATTCATTTCTAAGGGAAAAGTTCAGAGAAATATGCAATAGATTTAGATTTTTTTTAGATTTTGGAAAGGGGTTAGATGTTGTTTTGTTAGGGCCATCACAAAAAATCAACTGATCACCTCGCTCTCCAGTTACAGCAACAGTCACTACAAAACCAACATCAGCCTACCACTACTAAACGCCACAGTTCTTGCTCAGATGTCTAAGAATGATATTTTGCATTTCAAATGACATTTCTGACCTGTTTATTGGCCACTTCCTCTTCCACTGGGATGACATCATGACCTCTGTGTTTATCAGTGATGCACAGGTGACAGATGCACAGCTGGTCTGTGAGGCAATACACAAACAGCATTTTGCCATGATCAGGACAGATGTTCTCCTGCAACTGTGCATTCGGCTCCACAAGCCTGTGTCTCTTTCCCACGTGCAAACTGTTATGCACATCAAGATGATGCTCACAGAATGATGCCGCACACTCCACACAGGTCTGTTCAGCTTTGCGCTTCATTCCAACGCATGCATGACACTCGACATCTGTGGATCCACTTGAATGAGGAGCTGGAGCTGTTTCCTCCATGATTGTGAATGTGCTGGCCCTGGCAGTACTTGACTGAGTTTCGTTTCCTGGTAAGTATGATTATGGCACTGGCAATGCAGAATTTTAAGGATGAGGGTGTGGTTTCAGCCCTGGAGCCAGAGCAGTGACTCAGCAGCCTGCTATTGGCAAAACCACCGAAAGAAGCCAAACACTATTCTTTTACAATGAATAAATCTAATCTGAAAGAAACACACACTCACCAAAAACAACTCTCATTTTTCCCCTGTGTTTAGAGAATAAAGGCAACAAAACAATATTAATATGAACTTCAGTTTTATAATCAATATTGTTTTTGGAATATATAACATATTTGCTTATAAATTAATTTAGTTTGTTATTTGCTTTAGCTGAACTGCCCTTAAACCAAACAACATTGGATTGCAGGACTTAACACAACGATTCTTTCTGTGTTGCAGGCTACACAACGCTGTTGTTGAAACCCAAGGACAAATATATTCCTCTCACTATATGACAACTCCTGAGTTGAGTGCAAACATATAATGTAAAGTATAATGTATGCTGAATTTTAAACAGTACTGAAATATGCAAATATGAACGTTCTTTATTCTAACATAATGTTAGTCACATGAGTCACATGACCTTGCCACCTTGAAGTTTGACTTACGTGGGCGTCGATTACATCTGGCCGCTTGGGACATGCCAGATCTTCTGTTGTCAAGGTTGGTTATGTTCCAACTACCTTTTCAAACTGTTCACAGGGAAGGATATAACTAATGTAGAGAACATCTTAAGTTGTTGACCAAAGTTGCCATTTCGTTGTAATAAAAAGAGTAGTGATCCAGTGCTGGAACTCGTTATATGTAATGCTTTGCTGCGCGTTGACACCTAACATTGACACAATACTGTCACGTTGGTGAGACTTTACGGATCCACAGAAATGCGCAATTTTACTCTCACTCATAGAGACTCTTCTGCTTTTACAGCGGCCCACATCTTCAGTAAAACAGCAGCCCCCTGATGCATTTTATAGACAGTATAATCTGGCTTACTTCTGCAGTTTTGGTTCATTTAGGTTTATTTATTTATCCCGCGTACGAAAATACGACGCTTATTTTACCTATTTATCTTGTGGCATACAGAATTCCACACAGCCTCATATTAAAGAATTAATCTGTTAAATAAATAAAAAAAAACACTTGAAGTGTCATCAAGAATTATTGCGGCTTGACCGCAGAAAATCAATTTGTAATGAGATAAAAACTCATTTTATCTCAATCGGTATGTTATTGTTTGTACATTTACAATAGGCATTGTTCTACTAAAACCACGTCTATCCACCTTATGTTTAGTAAGTAATCCGTTTTCTGTGAATGTGTGAAACTTACGGTTCATCTTCAGGTAAATAAGAAGAATAACAAAGTGCAGTAAATGGTAACACTGCTTGCACTACAAACCAGTGTGTTCATAAGATAATACATTAAAATAATATGGTAAGACACACCAGTTTGTAATATCAGCAAAACTGTTCTGTACAGCTAAAATAGCTGGAAGAATAACATCAGAAGCTAGACCTATAGAGGGTTTTTCACTTACAGTTTGGTCCGTTACCTGGATGCACGGATATATTGGCAATACTCGGACGTAACAACAGCATGAATTGCATGGTTAATGTACTAATGAATACATTGGTCTGCTAATTTATGCTAAACCAAGAAAAAAAAGTATAAGCTGCTAAATCATATAGAGACGGACTTAGTAAGCAGGAAAGGGTGCAATATTTTGACAAACTAATGCAAATGGAGTATAGATTTTTGGCCAACCATAAACGTCTATAGTACTCCAAATGTTTTTCTTGGTCTGACCGATTAGTACATCCCAAAACCTGACAATAATTGACCATTTTCAGCAGCAATAATCAGCAAAATTATTGGTTCAGTGGCATTGTTTACTTTCCGTGCCGCCGATATGATCTATTGATGACACATCGTGGAAACACTCTATTTAATTTGTGGCCACACCCACTCATACGTGAATCAGGTAAAAGTGGATAAGGTAAAATGCCTTACCTTATCACAAGTGGATAAGGTAAAATGAAAATATGCCATTAAATGCAGAGATGAAATGTGAAAACAGAATAAAATAAAGGAATGTTTTGTTTTGTAAGTTATAAAATTATGAGTCAGGTTAGTGTTTATTAGTAGTGTCACCTGATCAGCACTAGAGGTCATCATCACCTGCGATTTTTGTTATTTCTTTAAGAGGCTGGTCTGTTTCACCTGAGATTGTATTGTCTCATCATCTCAGTGTCTATTCTTGAGTGTCACTGCAATTGTAAGCAGTCTTTTTGTCACTGTCTGCTTTTTCTTGCTCTTTATCGTATTGACTCTGACTGAAATTAGAAGAACTAATTTCAAATAAACACAAATGAAAACAAAGATAGAAACACACAAAAGTAACACCCACCAATGATATGAAACCAATGATACAGTAATAATGGCTTTGCCAATCATTATTTTAGTAAAAACTGTAAATCAAAAAGATATCTTTTATCTATTGAGTCATGTTTTACTTCTGTCATAGATCTGCCCCATTACTATCCATTAATCTTTCATCACGTTTCTCTTATCTTTGGTTTCATTTCCATATTGCTTATTTCTCAAATCACAAAATATCTGCTGTATTCATAACTCATATGGCCTGTTGTAAATCAGTGCAAAGTTCATTAATGTTTCTATCTTCACACATTTGAAGTATGGCTTGTCCAAATACTTTCTGGAGCCACTTTACTGTATTTAAATCCCCTTCTATAAACATGAATGGCAGAATAAATAAGTTTAAGAAGTTCAAGTTGGTTATTTATGGTGGTGGTTTACAGCAGTAGTGGATTACGTCATGGCTCACATATTTACTGTAAACATACCTTAAGAATCACTTCCTTGTTTTTCTGAAATAACCAGCTGTCATTCAGTACAGAGTTAAACTGTTATAAGCACATTCTTTCTCTCTGCCATACATAGACATACAATAGTAAATTAAATCAAATAATCCAGCTAAATAAAATGTAAAATGTTCCAACTCGTATAGTTTTTATCTCTGTTTCCCAAATTTGTATTTGTATTTTTAAACTGCTCAGTTTACAGTTCTGGTCCTCCCCTCTTTGGCGTTGTGGAGTAAAAGTGAAACTATTTGTAAAATGCTTTAACTTCTGCTGAACCGACGTGGAGGTAGGTTGACTGTCTTGTTATGCTTTAATCACCATTATTATTGTAATAAAAAAAAATGCAGTGCTAAAATGTCTTATTGTAGAATATCAGAAAGTTTTTGGTTATTGGTTCACTGTCATTATTTACCCATTTTCATGTAACTGGTAATTTCAAAATGACTTTCTGTCTTATGTTTTTAGTCTATTCAGTGGCACATTTTGGATCTCATTGACATTCACTGCATGCAAAAACAGTAAATACATAACGTAAATACAAAATATATACAAGAAAGAAAGTCATGCTGATTTGAAATTACAGAAATGAGCATTTTTGAACTATCCTTTCATCAAACCACCAAAATACTCAAGTATTGCAACATTTATCTGAAGGTTTGTTTACCAGGCGTGAGTACTATCGTGGGAATACAGCAGCAAGATGTTTCGGACATCTGTGATTGTGACCTCTTCTTGTTCTTGTTGTATGTGCCCTGAGTGTTTCTGTGCTGACATTCAGCCAAACTGGCACAAAGGCAGACAATCCTACATAATGTATCATGGCACGACGATGTTGAACGCGATAAGGATCATGACCGAGGGCTTCTCTCCTTCCTTCGATGGCATGCTGGGCACGGGAGTCTATGTCACTAGAAGTTTTGAAAAAGCCTCCCGTTACCCTCTGCATTCAAATGGGGAGATGCTTGCTGTGCTCAGGCTCAGCATAAGAGTGGGAAGGGTGAAGAAAATCAACTACCAAGGTCATCCTTTACAGAAGACCTGGCATGAACATGGATATGACACAGCATGGGTTCCTCCTAACTGTGGTATGGTGAACAGTGGCCTAGAGGAGAACTGTGTGTATGATCCGAGTCGAATTACAGTGCTGGATCTCATGCCAAACTTCAGATTCTGCTAGATTCTGTCTAGCATAATGAACACTTGTTTTGTTTTTAATATCAAACAGAAAGTTTTACCTACCTCCTCAAGTTATTTGTTTGATGTTCACCCTATTTCTAGCTGTACTCCTGATTTTATGATACCAAATAGCATTAGTTCCAACTAATCAACACTAGAAGTCATCACTTGGTTTATGACATGGACTTAAGTCATTTTCAGGGGATTCACACAGTGGGACTTCCCTCTGATAAAACTTCAAAACAAGAGACAGATCTTGTTTTGCCAGATTTTTTTTCTCAGATCATGTAAACACATTTGCTCTTAGCTAACTGGTCTTAGTTTGCATAATAACACTCATTTTAGGTTTACTCACTTCATTGCCAATAAAATTACCATTTTTGATCTCACCTTGTTGGTTTTATTCTTCAGAAAATATTTCTGTATAAGTTTTAACTATAATTTGCGCACGTCTTACAGATTCCTTCAACACAGCTTGTTAAGCAACTGCTGTTTGACTTATTTGTAGAAAACTAAATCAAAAACAACCTGACAACAGCCTATTCAGTTAGAGTAGCATACACTAAAAAATGCTGGGTTAAAAACAACCCAACTTGGGTTATTTTGCAACCCAGCGCTGGGTAAATATTGGACAGAACACCTGCCGAGTTATTTTGACCCAGCTGGTTGGGTTAAATGTTTTTACCAAACATGACGGGTTGTTTTATTTATGTCAACTATTTTTTAAAAATTAAACACAAACAAACACACACAGAATTACTAGAGGCTATAGCAATATCAAAAGATGAACATTTATTATTAAGCAAAAACCAGTGCTTGAAGTGGGCCGGTACGCACCGGCACTTCTGTATTTTGGCCTCCTGAGTACTGGTGCTTCTAACATGTTGCCGGTACTCAGAGTCAAAGCGTCATTAGAAATGACACTATATAAATCACACTACCAGGAGGGGTTGCATGTCATATCGACCGATCACGTAAATGAATGCAAGCAAGAACATAGTCGTTCTATGTTAGGATTAGGCGTGGGGTAGATACCTATAATAGGCTCGCGAAAACTGTATTATATGCACGTGAAGCACATGCATATCAGACACGCCAAAGTCAGTTTCAGCTTATGAATAGCACGCCAGAAGGGGGGGATTGGCACTGGCAAAAACACATGGACAAAATTCAAAACAAACTGAATTTATTTGGGTGAATAGCATACAATATTACATACATTTAAATTCTGGGGGCGAGGACTGGAGTAGGGAAACGCTGCTGTAGAGGACTCAAAAAGTCCGTGCTCTGACTTACTGTAATGCTGCATTCACGCCATGCCGTAATTCCGAGATGAAAACACGTGACATTCTACTCTATCTGAATTATGTGTTTCTATGGCAACACTATCAACACCAAAGCCCTCACGTGCTCCTGAACTCGTAAGTACAACTTGTAAACTTCGAATGTTTTTAGAATTACGACTTAAACCAGTTACATATGTACCATGTGACCGCCGTCAGGTTCGTTTTGGCGCTACTTATGCTGCCTTCACGCCATGTCGTAATTACCGTAATTCAGAGATGACAACACGTGTCATTTTACTCATAGCTTTCCATGTTGTTCGACTCAGAGATGGTAAGTAGCGCCAAAATGAGCCTGGTGGCGGTCACATAGTACATCTGTCACTGGTCCAAGTAGCAACTCTCGGAACATTCAGAGTTTACAAGTTGTAATTACGAGTTCAGGAGCACATAAGGGCTTAATGGTGTTGCAATAGAAACACATAATTCAGATAGAGTAGAATGTCATGTGTTTGCAGCTTAAGGCGCTACCTCAGAGTCCGACAACATGGAAAGCTATGAGTAAAATGTCACATGTTGTCATCTCGGAATTACGCTAATTACAAAATGGCATGAAGGCAGCGTCACTCAGCAAGCAGGTGGGTTGTTTCGTCCAGGGTTGCCAGGTTTTTACAACAAAACCTGCCCAATTGCTAATTAAAACTAGCCCAAAAGTAGCCCAATTGCGTTTTGAGGGGGGTCCCCCATTAAAAATCGCATTCCAGGGGGAAAATACATGTTTTTAGTTTTAAAGTAGCGAAACTGGTTTCGGCAGAGACAGGCTCAACCCAGCCGTTGGGTAGAAAAAAATAACCCAGCGTTATAAATGAACTAGCAACTCAGTTACAGAAAAACTACCCAGCACCTGGGTAAAAAAAATAACCCAATAAAATGATCCAACAAGCTGAACCCAGCATTTGGGTTAAAAAAAAATAACCCAGCATCTGGGTAAAAATAATAAAAATAACCCAATAAAATGACCCAACAGGCTGAACTGAAAAAATAACCCAGCATTTCAGAGTGTAGGTTGCTTAATGGTTACTTATAAAGGTGTGACTGCCACACCATAAACTAAACTGCATTGATAGGAAATAGTGTCCTACAGTATGTTAGAACAGTTCACCACATCCATAACGCACCCACCCTTTTGGATTTCTAGAAGCTGGTGCAAAAAGATTCACAAGTAGGTAAGTTACATTAAAATTAAATGAGTTTAATTTCAGCTAATTAAAAAAAAGCTCTTTAACATATTAAAATGATGCAAAGAAATGAGTTTGATTTAGATTTCCTGGTTTTCTGAGTTTTACATTACATATTTAACTTTTTTCATATGTGATTATTATCTTTGGTTATTCACTAATTGTGAAATGTATGAACACTCTTTCAAGTTACTGTAAATGCCATGGGGGATGACGGTTATAGTAATGGAATACATAAATATCCTGGACGGCGAAAATACATCATGTACCATGCTACTACAATAGAAAACGCACAGAAAAAGGGTGATGTATCCCCTGAGACACAAGCATTTAGAGACAGGTTTGGAAAAATTAAAGAAGAAATTAATAAAATTTAAACCTAAACATAGTAAGATTATGCGTAACAACAACTTTTTAAACATGTAATTCTTCTCTGAATATTGAAATACATCAACATTTATATGAGGGTGAGTATTTTCCCACTCAACCGTTTTTATCTCCCATGGATACAGAAGTTAAGAACTTTTTTTTGCTTATCACATAATCAGCTGACTTTAAGACTCAGTAAAAATCTGCATATCTTCATCAGTTCTACAGTTTCAGGTTTACTGATAAGCACTGCAGTCTAGTGGTCTCTCTAGAAATTTAGTGAGCACTCAGAAGTTACTTTTGAAGTGAAAACATTTTTTCAAAGTGAAATTCTGAGTTTTTATCTCATTATTAACACTCACAATTTAAAGTCAGATCTCGCAGTTGCGAGTCACAATTACCTACATGTTTTATTCTGTGGTGTGAAAAACCGAATTGCGAGATACAAACTGAGAATTCTGAGGGAAAAAGGCAGATTTGCGAGATGTAAACTTGAATTGCAAGAAAAAAGTCAGAACTGTGAGTTCATATCTCGCAATCCTATATATATATGATTTATTTATTTATTTATTTTCAGAATTGCTAGAAACAAAGACCAAAATGTGAGTCGCAAATGGAAATTGGGCATCATTTTTATTTGGTTGCTATTGCTTACTTTCAGTGCTTCCCCTGCCATTATATTAGGTGGCTGGCCCGCCCCCAACCCCGAAATTATAATAATAATAGAAATAACAGAAAAACTCTGTTTGTTTGGCAACAAATAAAAAGGTTTAATTTACATTTCATTAAAAATAAATAAATATTTAATGCCTGTATTTGATTATCAGAAAAATTGAAACACAAGAATTTCTGAAAAAAAAAGAAAAAGATTATAGGGCCCTATTGTTCAAAATGTTGAAATGAAGATTTTTTGGCTTATTTTTTCACTGAAATAAATGTTTTTGTTATTACACAGAGAGTAATGTACCGAAAAAAGTACCGTACCGTTGGTAATCCCAAAACCTGGAATGCTAGGGGAAACACTGATTTTTATTGCGTTTTGTTTTGTTTTTTTTAAAAGAACTCCCCACGTTGGACCTGTGTATCTCTACTGTGTCTCCCACGTGTCTTTTTAAGTTTAAGTTTAACTAGACACAAACTGTATGAGTCACACAGACCATCTATCACAGATGTTATCTATCTATCATAGCACTGGTGGTTTACTGTCCATATAAAAGCTCATATATGCATACTTTCTAAAACATTTTCAAAAGAAACTGCTAACTTACTTAATTGCAATTTAATTCCCATGTTTTGAACTGATTTGAAATGGCATAAATGAACAGTGTTTTTATTTTGGGACTATCCCTTTAAGCAAACTGCAAAAATAACTCATGTATTGCAACATTTATCTGAAGGTTTGTTTACCAGGCATGACTATCATGGGAATACAGCAGCAATATGTTTTGGACATCTGTGATTGTGACCTATTCTTGTTCCTGTTGTATGTGCTCTGAGTGTTTCTGTGCTGACAATCAACCAAACTGGTATAGAGGCAAACAATCCTACATAATGTATCATGGCACAACAATGTTGAATGCAATGAGGATCATAACTTAAGGGGTTCTTTCCTTCCTCTGATGGCATGCAAGTTTTGAAAGTTAACAGCTTCCTACTAACTTCTGGTTAGATTGGTCATAGTTTGCATAAGAAGACTCAGTTTTGGATTACAATGTTCATTGCCAATAATAACAATTTGCATTTGCAATTCTCACCTTGTTGGTTTTATTCTTCAAAAAATGTTTCTGTGTCAGTTTTAACTAGAATATGTGCAATGCACAATCTTACAGATTCATTCAACACAGCATGTTAAGCAACTGTTGTTTCAAATTATTAAGTCAGTAAAAGACAACCTGACAATAAAACAACCTGACATTAGAGTAGAATTAATGATTACATACATAAAGGCGTGATTGCTTATACCATAAACTAGATTGCATTTATAAGAAATGTGTTTCCTTACAGCATGTTAGAGTAGTTAACCATAACTGTAACCCACCCATCCTTTTGGCTCCACCCATTTATGATTTAAAAGTGAAAAGGTCCTGTTCCTCTTTTTTTAGAGGCATTCTGGTGCCAAAAGGCTCACAAGTAGGTAAGTTACATTAACATTAAATGAATTTTAATAATTTCAGCTCAATTAAATAAAGCTCCTTAACATTTTAGAATAATGCAAAGAACTAAGTTTGATTTTCTAGTCTGAGTTTTACATTACATATTAAACTTTTTTTTCACAAGTGATCATTATGTTTGGTTATCCACTAATTATCAAATATATGAACACTCTTCTAAGGCCTTTGGTTACTGTGCATGCTATGGGGGACTACAATTATTACAAACATCCTGGACGGCGAAAATACATCATGTACCATGGTACTACAATGAGAAGAGCACTGAGGATCCAACGTGAAGGATTCAAATGCTCTTCTAGTGGCATGCTCGGCCCAGGAGTCTACCTGAGTCGGGATATAGAGAAAGCTTCCCGTTACCCTAAGGATGATAGAGGACAACAGCGGGCCATTATCAGAGTAGAAGTTCGAGTGGGAAAAGTGAAAAGGATTGATTATCAGGGTCATCCCTTACAGAAAACCTGGTATCAGCATGGTTATGACACTGCTTGGGTTCCTGCAAACTGTGGAATGGTACGCAGTGGATTAGAAGAAGACTGTGTTTATGAGCCGTGGCGGATCAAGGTTCTTGAGATTATTGAAAATGACTATGACTAAAAAAAAAAAAAAGGAAAAAAAAAATGCTGGAACCTTTGCTACCATTATTTTGGGACCTAAATTTAACTGGGATCTAAAAAAGGAAAACATTTCACTTCTTGCAAAATAGTTTACCTGCAAAAAACTTGTTTAACCTTGCCAGCATGTACTTAAAGTTAAGTTAATCTTTGTTTATAAAGCACATTTATAAACATCAAAAGTTGCAATGAAATGCTTTACAGTTTATCCCTCCCTAAAAACATAAAGTTAATTTATGGCTGTTTTCCATATTATTAGCACACATATAATACAAATTTGTGGGTTTCTTTTTTAAACATGACTTTTATATTTGATTTTAATATTTGTATTCCCCAGGATACAAAAAAATATTAAATTGCCCCTTTGGGGGTATAAATGGACTGAAAACTGAATTCTTGTTTTGCAACAAAGCATGATTCTTTCATGATTTTATAATGTAAATAAAATAATAATTACATTGTTAGTAATAATTCAACTGATCATTTTTTTAATGTTAAAATATGTTGAACTTGTTAAAACTTGTTAAAATTGTACTGCCAGGTTTTACTAAAAATGCACAGTTAAGAATTAGCACTGAAAAGGCATGGACAGTTATTTTTATGTCTGACCTTACTGAATATGCATTCATAAGAGTTTCCCTTTTAGATGCATAATTTATGAGAGAAGAGTTTTTAAATGAATCATGCAATGTGTTTTACTGTTTGCGCTTGTCAAATTACAGATAGCACACGTACGTCTGCAAAATGTCTGTCAAAGATCTCTTGATCTGAAAAGCATCTGCTGTGTACAAACGTCTGACAGACGTCTTTCAGATGTCAATTTTACATACATTTTAAATCATACACATCTTAAAGTCTCAAAATTTAGTGAGCACTTGACAACCTCATGACACACAACAACAGTTAACTCAAAGTACTCAAGTAACTTTCTAAGTGAAATATGAAAGCCATGAAATAACAAAAAATATAATTGATTTTTTATCTCATAATTCCCCCCCAGAATTCTATGATTCTTGCATAAACAAAATGTGAAAAGTAGTAAATGGAAATTTGGATATACTTTCGATTTGGTTTGCTATTGCTCATTTTTTATTGCTTAAAAAAGTTTCATTTTTAGACTAGTCACATATGAGTCACACAGACCATCTATTACAGATGTTATCTGTCTATCACATTGGTAGTTTATGGACCATATATGTAAAGACTACTTTCTAAAACGTTTTTAAAATGTTGTACTCCACAATTACGTAATAGTATTTGCATGCTAGCTTCAGATATTTATTTATTTTAGCATTAGGTCCAACTGATCAACACTAGAGGTCACCATCACTTGGTTTATGCACTGCAAAAAATGATTTTCCTCCTTATAATTTTTGTCTTTTCTAATATAAATATCTTAGAATTCTTGAATCAGGATGCATTTACTTGACAAGTAAAATGAGATATTATGTCTTGTTTTCTAAAAGAAATATTCAAATTTTGTTAGTTTACGCTTAAAACAAGCAAAAATATCTGCCAGTGGGGTATGTAAAATAATCTTAAATCAAAGACTAAACAAGACTATTTTTCTTGCCTCACTGGCAGATATTTTTTGCTTGTTTTAAGCAAAAACTAGCACAATTTGGGTCATTTTTTCAGAAATTTTACTTGTCCAGTAAATGCATCCTGATTCAAGAATTTTTCGATATTTTTATACTAGAAAAAAGACAAAAATACTAAGGAAGAAAATCATTTTTTGCAGTGTGACATAGACTTAAAGGGGTCATCGGATGCCTATTTTCCACAAGTTGATATGATTCTTTAGGGTCTTAATGAAAAGTTTGGTGATAATATACTTTGGTTAAAAATTCTCAACGGTAGTGTAAAACAACACCCTTTTTACCTTGTAAAAATCAGCTCTGCAAAAATGATCCCATTCTGGTTGAGGCTGCTTTAAATGCAAATGAGCTCTGCCCCGCCCCTTTCTTCTCTCTGTGGAGTGACGAGCCTGTTTACTTTAGCCGCATTTAGCCGCTAAACTTGCTAACTAGCACATTATTAGGAAAGGCGATCGCAAAGATTCATTAAAAAACCCTTATACTTACTTCTGCTGTAAGTGAAACTAGATCACGAATGATTTGTGCGAACATAGACACATTTATGTAGATCGGGAGGTGAATTCCCTTCACAAACAAACGTAATCCACTGCATCTTCAGCAGCTCAGATGTCGGGAGTAAATGACGACCACTACGCTCATTATTACATCCAGCAACACAACAACTCAATCGCTAAATTCTTGTCTAACTTACATCCCTGCTGCACCATCAAAACATGGAGGTTGGACTGTTACAACTGATCTGAGGTAAGACGCTCATGTCAATCAACTATCGTGGGAGCAGTCTCTCACATCACTTTGTTTTTGAATGAACAACTTTCTGAATATACTTGATATTTCTTTGAATATACAGTAAAAATGTGCCAGACACCCCTGGTGTCTCTTGCATAGTTGTCACTCTTCGTCTTTTGTCTGTGTATCACTGCAAATCTAAACATCCTGCTTTGTCAACATGAATGAGAGTTCAAAAAAAGCAACAATCTTGTCTTGCCAGATTTTTTTTCTTAAAACAAGTACACAGATTAGCTCATAGATCTTTCACCTAGAATTACAGATTCCTTCAACACAGCAAGTTTAGCAACTGCTGTTTTGACTGATTTTGTCAAAAATAGAATCTAAAACAAACTGACAGCCTATTCAGTTAGAGTAGCATTGGCTGTTTAATGATTATATACATACAGCTGTGACTTTCATAAACTGAACTGCATTGATAAGAAATGTGGTGTGTGTTAGAGATGTTAACCACATCCTTAACCCACCCATCCACTAAAAGTGAAACCAAAATTTTCTAAAGAAGAGTTCCTTTTTTTGTAGAGCCTATTAGCAGCAAAAGACTCACAAGTAGGTAAGTTACATTAAAATCAAATACATTTCAGCTAAATTAAATGAAGTTCCTTTAGATTTTAAAATGATGGAAAAAAACTACATTTGAGTTGGTTTCGGCGGTTCACTAATTATCAAATATATGGAAGCTTTTCGAAGTGCTTTGACTACTGTGAATGCCATGGGGGACAATGGTTTTGGCAACGGAATACAGCATTTTCCTGGACAACGAACATACATCATGTACCATGGCACTACAATGGAAGCTGCACTGAAGATCCAGAGTGAAGGATTCAGACGCTCTTCTGATGGCATGCTTGGTCCAGGAGTCTACGTGAGTCGGAGTAAAGAAAAAGCTTCTCGTTACCCTTTGAATGCTGGAGGAGAACGGCTGGCCATCCTCAAGCTAAGTGTTCGAGTTGGAAAAGTGAAAAGGATTGATTATCAGGGTCATCCCTTACAGAAAACCTGGCATGAGCATGGTTATGACACTGCTTGGGTTCCTGCGAACTGTGGAATGGTACAAAGTGGATTAGAAGAGGACTGTGTTTACGATCCAAGCCGCATCAGTGTTCTAGAGATTATTCCAAACTAAAATGCTGAACCCTTTGCCTGCTTTATTTTTGTGAATATTTTGATGTTTAAATGAACTAATCAGTGGATCATTCATAACACATAAAACGTCTAAGGTTACGTATGTAACCCTGGTTCCCCGAAGGGAACGAGACGCCGCGTCGAAACGCTTTGGGAACGCCTTCAGCGTGACCGCGCTCTGAATCACGTGTGCAATCAAACCAATGGAAGAACGAAACGTCACAGATGGGTGACGTCACTGACCAGGAAGCATAAAAGCACGTGCGCCAGAACGAGCGTCAGCTTCCAGGAGAGAAGCAGCGCTCGCAGGGACGCAGGAGGATGGCTACGAGACGCGGCGTCTCGTTCCCTTCGGGGAACCAGGGTTACATACGTAACCTTAGACGTTCCCCTTCAGGAACTCGAGCCGCGTCGAAACGCTTTGGGAACGAGATGCCCACGCCGCCAGACCCCTAGTCCCTGCCTAGGATGTGCTAGGACAAAGGACAGAGGTACCAGGCGAGACCCGCAGGTCTTCATAAAACCTAACAAAGGTCAAAGGTGAGGACCATCCCGCAGCGTTGCAAATATCTTGCATGGGAACCCCAGCAAGAAAAGCTTTGGAGGCAGCCATGCTCCGGGTAGAATGGGCTCTGACCCCTAAAGGAGGAGGGAGGTCAGAAGCCTCATAAGCAGAAAGGATAGCGTCCACTACCCAGCGACTTAAAGTTTGCTTAGAAGCAGGGAGGCCCCTTTTTGGGGGGCCATAACAGACAAATAACTGGTCTGACTTTCTCCACCTGGCAGCCCTGTGGACGTATGCATCCAGCGCTCGCACTGGACACATACAATTAAGCTTCTGCTGGTCAGCATCCCGAAAGGGGGGAGGACAAAAGGCCTGGAGTACGACAGGCCGTGGTGTCGAGGTGGGGACCTTAGGGACATAACCCGCTTTTGGAAACAGGAAAGCTTTAGAAAGGCCTGGCGCGAAGTCCAGGAAAGAAGGGGCCACAGAGAGGGCCTGAAGATCCCCAATTCTCTTAAGGGAGGAAAGAGCTAAGAGAAGGACAGTTTTTAAAGTAAGGAATCTGTCCGAGATTTCCTCAACAGGCTCGAAGGGAGGCCTGCAGAGAGCCTCTAACACCACAGACAGGTCCCAAGAGGGGACACGAGGTCGTACAGGAGGCCTGAGCCTCAAAGCACCGCGGAGGAAACGTGTAACGAGAGGGTCCTTTCCCACGGAAAGACCACCAAGAGGGGCGTGGTAGGCCGCAATGGCCGCCACGTAGACCTTCAAGGTGGAGTGGGATAACCCTGCAGACAACCGGCTTTGCAGGAACTCCAGCACTGAGCCAACTGGGCAGTTAACTGGGTCTTGCTGGCGGTGTCCGCACCAAGAAGTGAAAAGTTTCCACTTCAAGGCGTACAGTTTCCTCGTGGAGGGAGCTCTAGATTGGAGGATGGTCTCAACAACCTCAGTTGAGAGACCGGAAGCTAAGAGGTGCGCCCCCTCAGAGGCCACACCCAAAGCTTCCACAGCTCCGGCCGGGGGTGAAGAATGGTACCCCCTGCCTGTGAGAGGAGATCTCCCCTGACGGGAATCTCCCAGGGAGAGCCGTCGAGGAGAGAAATCAGGTCCGAGAACCATACTCGGCCCGGCCAGTACGGGGCTACTAGAAGAAGGGACACCCCGTCCCGGCGCACTCTCTCTAGAACTCCCAGGAGCAGAGCGATCGGGGGAAAGGCGTACAGACGTAGCCTCGGCCACGTCTGCACCATGGCATCCAGCCCCAGGGGAGCTGGATGAACTGGAGAGTACCAGAGGGGACATTGCGTGTTCTCCCTCGTGGCAAACAGGTCCACCTGGGCTGGACCAAACACTCTCCAGATCTGCTTCACCACCTCGGGGTGAAGCATCCATTCCCCGGGCCTCGGCCCCTGTCTCGACAGGATGTCTGCTCCCAAGTTGAGATGCCCAGGAACATAAACTGCTCTCAGCGAGAGGAGTTTGTCCTGGGACCACACAAGGATCTGGTGCGCCAGCTTGTACAAGGGGCGCGAACGCAGACCTCCCTGGTGGTTGATGTAAGAGACCACCGAGGTGTTGTCGGTGCGGACCAACACATGGCGGTCTCTTAGGTCCGGGAGAAAGTGTTTCAGAGCCCGAAACACGGCCAGCATCTCCAGGCAATTTATGTGCCTCTGGTGTTAAGGGGGCCGCTGGAATGGTGTCCTGAAACGGTTGCCCGGCAGGAAGCACCTGAACCAGCGGTCCTAGAGACCCCCGCGGGGGTGGCGAGCTCCCCAGCCCCGCTACGTTGCCGGGCGGGAAAAACTGGGGTGGATGCTCGCTGGAGACCGCTGCGCCCTGAAACACTGGCAGGGTTGGCAGGGCGATCTCCCGGGGGCACGGGGGGGACCCGGACACCGAATACTGCGGTGCTACCCGTTTCCCCCCAGATGGGGCTGCCCCCGGCAGTCCCGACCCGTCAGGACCGCTTGGTCGAGGACCTCTTCAACTGAAGCACGACCCTCAGATCGGGCCTAGCCTGGGAGGTCCTCGACCTAGAGCGTTTGACCACTCGCTCTCGATGGGGAGGAGTGCGAGTGGCCACGCTCTGTTTCTGAGCTTCCCGGTACGAGGAGCTGGTAGACGGCTGGGGCTGCTCCGTCGCAGCAGCCCCGCGAGCCGGATGACAGCGAGGGAGGAACCGCTGGAACGCCGCCGCTTGCTTACGCGCCTCCTGGTATCTGTCGATGACGGCATTGACGGCGTCGCCGAACAGACCAGCAGGCGAAAGCGGGGCGTCCAGAAGGAAGACCCTGTCCTTCTCTTTCATGTCGGACAGGGTCAACCAGAGATGTCTCTCCGCGGCCACAAGGGCTGCCATAGACCGCCCAATGGCACGGGCGGTCTCCTTAGTGGCGCGGAGAGACAAATCAGCGGTCCTCCTGAGCTCAGAGATATCGCTATCTTTGATCTCCTCACCCTCATCCAGCTCTTTGAGCAGGTCAGCCTGGTACGCCTGTAACACCGACATGGTGTGCAGACACGCACCAGCCTGACCCGCAGCCGTGTACCCCTTGCCCACCAGCGCTGAGGTGACTCGCAGCGGCTTGGAGGGCAAGACCGGAGCCTTCAGAGACGATGCAGACTCGGGGGACAGATAGCTCGCGAGCGTCTGTTCCACCCGAGGCATCGCTCTGTACCCTCGCTCATCCAACCCCGCCACATAACCGTAATTATAGGAAGCGGGGATGAACAAGCGGGACGAGAAGGGTGCATTCCATGATCTCGACACCTCAGTGTGGAGATCAGGAAAGAACGGAAGGCTCCGGCGTGCTGGAGGTGGTCGAGACCGCAGAAATCTCTCGTCCAACTTACTTTTCTGCGGTTCGACTAATGGCTCGGCGGGCCAATCGATGCTGAGCTTGGCCACCGCCCGAGTCACCACCTCCAGTAGCTCCTCGTACTGGGGAAACTGAGGTGCTGCAGCCTCATCCACACTCACCACATCAACCTCCTCGGAGGAAGATATGGCGAGCGTGGAGGCCGACCCCCGGGGGGAAGAAACCGCAGCGCGGGCTTCCGATCCCGAAGGCCGGGCAGCGGATCTGGTGGGTGAGGCAGAAGATAGGGGGTCACGCTGAAGGCGTTCCCAAAGCGTTTCGACGCGGCTCGAGTTCCTGAAGGGGAACAATAAATACAGCTGTATGTCAGCCTTTATTTATAAAGCATATTTAAAAACATCGGATGTTGCTGTTCAATTTAAGAATAGTTTTTAAACTTACTGCACAATCAACTGAGACTCAATAAAATCCTACTTGCATTTCTTCTATCAGTTCTTCAGTATCTGATTTAATGCACTGCAGTTCTCTCTAAAGTAGGTCTCTAAAGCACTTAGCAAGGTCATGACACTCAACAGCTGCTGACATTATTTACTTTCACTATGTACATTATTTAAATTTCGAAGTGGTATAACAGCTGCACAAAACAAATCTGAAAGTAGATTTGCTTTTCTGTTTGTATTGCAAAACAACTATAGTGTTATTATTGCCATTGTTTTACTGTTCTCAATATTTGATTATATTATTATTAAAAAGTAGAAATAAAACATGAAAAATTAAATCATACTTTTTGTCCCTATTGCTCTTTTTTTTATTGCCGTTAAAAACTTTTGTACATATGTCTTTTGTAAGTTTCAGTATCTGTCACATGACTCACATAGAGCACCTGTCACAGAAGTTATCACTGCACTGGGGGTTTCCGGATTACATACATAGAGACTCATACAATGCAAACAATAAAAAAAAAAATATGTAAGTAAAGTAAGTAAATAAATAAATATACATATGTATATGTATGCATTGGCTTCATGCACCAACATACAAGACAAAAATGAAATATAAGTGAGGATGCCAACCCTGAAACAACATACAGCACTACTGAATTTTGATACTAATTTATGGTGTTTTTTTGTCTGTTTGATTACGTCATTAATTGATCTTTACCATAAATCTCTGCCACATGTACATCTCCTACCAGAAACCCTGATTTGATCCATATATATATATATATATATATATATCTTTTTTTTTCCTTTTTCAAAATTGTAAATATAACAGATTTTTGGAGTATGTTTTCCATGAAAATCCTATTTCAGTTTTTTTTTTTTTTTTTCAAAATTTCATGTTTAATTCAATGTGTGAAACTTACTTGCAAATTCTGAGTGAAAATTGTTTAATATATTCAGAAGTTTTTCAAATTAAGGACTAGGTTATTTGAATTTATTTTAATGAATAATTAACAGATAAAAGATTATACTGGATATGAACTGAAAAACAGAACAAATGTGAATAACAACAGGTCTACTATCTTCCATTATTAAAAAGAGAGAATGTTCGCCCCAAAAAAGAAAACTGTGTCATCATTACTCTCCCTCATTTCGTTTTAAACCTGTTTGGCCTCAAGATGGCGGTAGCATCATCTTCAACTGTATTCCTATGTCCAGGAGATGGCAGCACCGTCTAAAACACCTGAAAAATACAAATGATAATTAGGAATAATAAAATGCATCTCACAGAAAGGACGTTTTTAGAATCTATGTTAATTAATCAGTTAACTTTTACTTTTTGTAGTTAAAATTTTATATTTAAATGTGACCCTGGACCACAAAACTAATCATAAGGGTCAATTTTTTGAAATTGAGATTTACACATTATCTGAAAGCTGAATAAATAAGCTTTCCATTATGTATGGTTTGTTAGGATAGGATAATATTGGCCGAGATACAACTACGAGAAAATCGAAAGTTTTGATATATTTACAGTAGGACATTTACAAAATATCTTCACGGAACATGATCTTTACTTAATATCCTAATGATTTTTGGCATAAAAGACAAATCTCCCCCAATAATTACTAATGCCCAAGTTGCTAAAGTTCTTGCTGCTCTGCGCTCTTAAGTGTTTGGATGACATAAAGTTAAAAATGTTACATTTTTAGGCTACCTCTTACAGCATTTGTCAGTGTCAGAATGACTGAGAAGACCAATCAAATCAAAACTGTGTCATTGCAATTCTAATTCTTGCAATCTCTTGAGTTGTAGGATTGATTGTTTAAAAATGAAAAACGTACATGCGTTATTGCTTATACCAATAAACTGAATTGCTTTCATTACAGGTGACCACATCCTTAAAACCACTTCCTTCTCCTCCTACCTTATGTTATATAAAGTTATATAAAAGTTGTTTTTTTTAGAGACTATTAGGCACCTAGACTATTGAGTGGGTAAGTAACATTAAAATGAAATGAATTTTATTCATTTCACTTCAAGATTTTCTCTTCAAGAAATTCTGCATGGTTTTAGGAAACTACATAATTCGGTGTAGTAGGACGATTCATGTACTGTATTTTTGTTCATACAGTATTGACTTTGGTACTTAAAGTGTTCTGAATACTGTGAATGCCATGGGAAATGGCACAGCAAAACAGAAGAAGCTGTATCCTGGAAGGAGAACATACATCATGTACCATGGTACTACGATGAAAAACGCATTGAAGATCTACAACGAAGGATTTAGACCATCTTCTGGTGGCATGCTCGGTCCAGGAGTTTACTTGAGTCGGAGTAAAGAGAAAGCTTCTCGTTACCCAGTGTATGATGGAGGAGAACAGCTAGCCATTCTTAAAGTAAAAGTTCGAGTGGGAAAAGTGAAAAGAATTGATTATCAGGATCACCCCTTACAGAAAACCTGGTATCAGCATGGTTATGACACTGCTTGGGTCCTGCCAAACTGTGGAATGGTACCCAGTGGATTAGAAGAGGACTGTGTTTATGATCCAAACCGGATCACGGTTCTAGATATTATTGTAAATAGAAAAAGCTGCTAGAAATTTTGCCAGCATTATTTTGGCACCTACATTTTTTTTTTCCATTTACAAAAGTTACACGGTAAATGCTCTTTGAGGCTTGCAAGATGCCGTATCTGTGAAAACCTTGTTTTCATGAATAAATGAATGAATCAATTTTTAAGTAAAATTTAAAAATGCTTCTGCACGAGAAACTCCTCAAGTCACAAATGAGTCACACAGAAATCAGGGAAGTTATGGCTGCTTTAGGGGTTTACCAACTGCATAAATACAGTAAAGATTCATACCAGACATACTCAACACACCTACGTGACAAAAGTGAAACCTTAGTGAGGAGTTCCTCATCTTTAGAGGTTACTTGAAATGCTTGGTATTTAAACATCAAAACAAATTGGTAGGATTGCTTTCAAAAAGGTATACTTTAATTTAATTCAAGTTTAAGTATATTTTCCAAGCATAATTTAAGTAGCAAGTATACTAAAATGTACTAGCCGTATACTAAGAAGTGCACTTTCAAGTCAATACATTTGTACATTTGTTTGTTTTGTACTACTGTACAAAAGTACAAAAACTTTACTAAATTTACAAAAAAAAAAAAAACTAGATTACTAAATTCTGAGTACACAACTTAAATATATGTTACTAATATTTAAGCACACAACCTACATATAAGCTTTTCTTTTTAATATTGCAAATATACTGTGAACTGTTCTACAAATGAACCTACTACTTGCTATATTAGCTACATGCTATATTTCTAGCCCACTTTTTACACCTCCATTCCAAAACGAACATTTTGTCATTAATCACTTACCCCAATGTCGTTCCTAACCCGTAAAAGCTTAGTTCGTCTTCGGAACACAATTTAAGATATTTTGGATGAAAACCGGAAGGTTTGTGACTGTCCCATTGACTGCCAAGTAAACACCTCTGTCAAGGCCCAGAAAAGTACGAAAGGCGTCGTCCAAATAGTCCATCTGCCACGAGCTACAAGAACACTTTTTGTACGGAAAGAAAACAAAAATATTCACTTCATTCAACAATTCTTCTCCTCAGCGTCACCGTAGCGCCATTTTGAAAAGTATCCGAACTGACATACGGTGACGCGGAGAAGTATTGTTGAATAAAGTCGTTATTTTTGTTTTTTTTCCGTACAAAAAGTATTCTCGTAGCTTCGTAAAATTATGGTTGAACCACTGATGGCAGATGGACTATTTGGACGACGCCTTTAATACTTTTCTAGTCCTTGACAGTGGTATTTACTTGGCAGTCAATGGGACACTTGAGACGACATGGGTAAGTGATTAATGACAAAATGCTCATTTTGGGGAGTTACCCTTTAATTCAAACAACTGTTTTGTATTTTTCTCTTGCTGAACTTCCGTGTAATGACTTAATCAGTACTGTCACACGCAAACCAACAAAGAGAAACCATCCTTAAGGCAAAATTAAACTTTTTTTTTTTTTCTCGCAAACAGTGTACAGACTCTCTGTCAATGTGACACACACTTACAGCCTATGGCACAGTGTTGGGGAAAGTTTCTTTTAAAAATATTATGGTCTATGGTATGTAGGCCTGGATCATTGGTCATTCATATCTAATCTGATTTAAACTCATATACGGTCTAATATTCTAACTAATTATTCTAATTAATTAAAATGAGCAAAGTCTAATTCCTCTGCCCTAGTGTGTCTCTCAATAACAAGTCTCGAATTATTATAGAAATAGTTCAGCCAAAAATGAAACTCTGTCAACATTTACTTTGGCCCATAGGCGGAGCGTGTGTAAGGCTGGGGAAGGCTTAGCCTGCACTTAACGAGGGCTTGTGGCAAAAATGCCACCAAATTAGACAAGTATGCCCCTATACAATTAAACTAAATGTATTAAGGACATCACGAATAAAGTGAAAATGAAAAGTGTCAACTGCGGCATTAAATTAAGTCTGCTAATGATGCATCAAATTATGCGTTTTTATAGCGTTTCACATGATATCCAATCACACACGATTATGTTGAGCTTACGAATGCAATGGCCAATCAGAGGCGTTCAGATGAGTCATCGCTGAAACGCCAGAGTTGTGTTTTTGACTGAATTCTAAATTCTCCTGAATTATCTCATCATAAACAACAAATTGGAAACGTACGTACGATGTAAGAGATTCATTTGACAATTAATTTTCAAATGAATTTTTTTTTTTATTGATTATAACAGGGAAGTTTTTTGAGCGTGCTTAAACTCATGCTAGTCAGCCATGTTTGATAATGTAAATGTTCGTTGCTTGCTTTTTGTATATAATTTAAGTGCTGTTTGAATAACCGTGTAAATAAAACCGTTATAATTAGTAACTTACAATGTTTTTAAATTATGACCACCTTATTAAAATATTTTGTGGTATTATGGTCTATGTTTAGTACTTACGGAAGCCTTTTCCTAGAAGCCTTGTTTTTAATTTTATTCAGTGGGTACCATATGTGCTTGCCTAAAAGACTGGGTGTTATGATGTGCATGTTAATAGATTACACTAACATTAGGCAAATTTTAGACTTACCCTGGAGTTGGTTCACCATCCTCGTATGCTTTGGCCTTACCCTTACCCTTATGTCGTTTCAAACCTGCATGAGATCAAAAGCACGAAATCTTTTTATTCCCATTACGTCCATAAAATGGCAGCACCATATCTTGTAAGCAAAATCAACAAGGATTTTCCTCTGGATAATTCGGATTTTTCTTGCCATTATTTCCAAATGTTTGTGTGAATGTTTATTTTTATTAGTTTATTAATTAAATTTTACATTTTGTCAATGTCTCTATATTAAGTGCATTGCATCTGAATATCCCCGTGTCATGTATTCTGTTACTCTTACCAATCTTCACCACACCTAAATGGATTTTCTGTCAGCTTACTGTTTGGGAGATCGAACACTAATTAAGATTATTAATGAAGATTTAATTCACTATTTTTTGTTTCACTATTTTTGTTTTTGCCAATGGAAATAGTTTTAAGGTAGGACTGAAAGTTGCAAACATTGGAGTGTTTTCCTTCTTGAATGAATCGTTGTTGGATGAATCATTTGGGTAAATCATTCAATGACTCACTCATAAATACAGCCACTTGTTTTGTTCCTGAATGAATCAGTGCTTTGAATAAATCATTCAGGAATTACCCAATGACTCACTCATATTGTAAACACAGCTGGTTGTTTCATTTCCGAAAAAATCTGATTTTGAACAAAACGAGATTCAGTGGCTCACTCATATGTGACCCAGGACCACAAAACCAGTCATAAGGGTCAGTTTCTCAGTTTTTACACTGAGATTTATACAAAGCTGAATAAAGTAGCTTTCCATTGATGTATGATGTATGATGTATGATAGGACAATGTTTGGCTGAGAAACAACTATTTGAAAATCTGTAATCTAAGGGTGCAAAAAATGTAAATATTAAGAAAACTACCTTTAATGTTGACCAACTGGAGTTCTTAGCAATGCATATTACTAATTTACATGAAAAATGTATTTGCATTTTTTACTAATTTACGAAATGTCTTCATGGAGCATGATCTTTACCAAATATCCTAATGATTTTAGGCATAAAAGAAAAATCGATCATTTTGACCCGTACAATGTATTGTTGGCTATTGCTACAAAATATACTCGTGCTACTTAAGAATGGTTTTGTGGTCCAGGGTCACATATGTTGTTAGATGAACTGTTGGCTGGTCACCACAATGTTTTACTATCCTTGTAAATATTAAAGCCACCTGACCCCCACATATAAGGTAGTTTGCTGTAATGTAGAGCTAAATATGGAGCATACACCTTCAGACTTACTTGGACCTGCGGTAGGTACAGTTTTCCTTTTCTTTCAACCCGCTGTCTCAGTGGGCTGGATATTCAGTAGTGGTCTAATTATCAAGTTTGGTGGGCATTTTCACCTTGCTGTCCCAAAGGACGCAGGAAAAAATGCAAAACTGAGAAACGCTTCATAGTCCTACCTCTTCCAGATGTCTTGTGGTTGAGCTGCACGCTAATGATCTATAGCTCCATTCTGAGTTGTGCAGGATTGTAGGGCAATTCACCAAATGAATCTTTAATGAGGACATTTTGCAGTGAATTAATGTATTAATGGTAAGTTATTTTTGTGCTTATCATTGATGGCATACTTCTGTGCTCCATGTGTTCGCTGAGAAATGTTTTTCTGTCTATGAAAAGAAAAAAAGGGAAACCTAAATCTTCTGACACTACATTTAGAAATAATACATCTGTGGTATCACTGCTTCACAAAACATGCCCAGAAGCGATCTTATTTGTTTTTTTCCAGAAGAAATGTGAAAGATTTATTATTAGTTATAGGTAAAAACTATTTTTTTCTCTGTTTTCGTATGTGAGGTAAGCTCTCACACCTTGCCTATTTAAATATACAGCGCGTTGCGTAATAACCTGCGCATCAATTCATTATGTAACTCAAGGACAGAGCGTGCATTCATAATCTCACTCTCCGCAAATCATTTTGAATCCCTCTCCTGCTCTAAGTGAATTTTGAAGCAATCACACTCTCTTTTGTCTCTCTCATTCTAGTCTACTATTTCCTTCGTCGAGCTTTGCAGACGTAATTAAACCAAATTTAATCTAACAGGATATGCGCCGGAGCTGATGAATAATTAACCAGCCTCGAATCAAAAAGGTGGCAGTGGCTTGTTTATTTGCAGGCACTTGTGGAGCTCGGTAAAGCTAGTTTTAGGTTTGATATTCGCCGGATATTCGTCTAGGCTGATTTAGGGACCGTCTGCAAATTTACCTCTCAGTACAAAACGAAGTCCAATAATTAATACAAATTATATTTTCAAAGCCATAGTAAATGCATTGTGGGCAAACTGACTGAATATATTTAGCCAATATGTTACCTTACAAATATGTATTTACAGTACACAAATAATTTTTGAAAAAATACAAAACAGTAATGAATCAAAGTGGGGTATTTCATGTTTCAGAAGTGGTACTACATTTGTAGTTGAGTGACTTACTACAGGTCATATTTTGTCAATATCACCCTTACTATACATACAGTAAATAATTATTCTTAGAAAAAAATTACTGTAATGCACCAAAAGGGTTTTTTCATCTTTCAAAGGTTGTAGTACATCTCTAGTGGGCAGACTGACTTACTACAGGTCATATTTTGCCAATATCAACCTTACTGTACATACAGTAAATAATTATTCTTAGAAAAAAAATTACTGTAATTCATCAAAAGGGTTTTTTCATATTTCAAAGGCTGTAGTACATTTCTAGTTACAAGACTGACTTACTACAGGTCATATTTTGCCAATATCACCCTTACTGTACATACAGTAAATAATTATTCTTATTAAAAAATTACTGTAATGCACAAAACGGGTTTTTTCATATTTCAAAGGTTGTAGTACATCTCTAGTGGGCAGACTGACTTACTACAGGTCATATTTTGCCAATATCAACCTTACTGTACATACAGTAAATAATTATTCTTAGAAAAAAAATTACTGTAATTCATCAAAAGGGTTTTTTCATATTTCAAAGGCTGTAGTACATTTCTAGTTACAAGACTGACTTACTACAGGTCATATTTTGCCAATATCACCCTTACTGTACATACAGTAAATAATTATTCTTAGAAAAAAAAGTTACTGTAATTCACCAAAAGGGTTTTTTCATCTTTCAAAGGTTGTAGTACATTTCTAGTTACAAGACTGACTTACTACAGGTCATATTTTGCCAATATCACCCTTACTGTACATACAGTAAATAATTATTCTTAGAAAAAAATTACTGTAATGCACCAAAAGGGTTTTTTCATCTTTCAAAGGCTGTAGTACATCTCTAGTGGGCAGACTGAGTTACTACGGGTCATATTTTGCCAATATCAGCCTTACTGTACATACAGTAAATAATTATTCTTAGAAAAAAATTACTGTAATGCACTAAAAGGGTTTTTTCATCTTTCAAAGGTTGTAGGACATTTCTAGTTACAAGACTGACTTACTACAGGTCATATTTTGACAGTTACATCTTTACTGTATATGCAGTACAAAGATATTTTTAATTAAAAAATAATCAATCTGTTACTTTTTTTTAAATGTTCTAAAGGTTGTAGTATATGCGTAGTGGCCACTCCACTGAATTATTTTCTGTAAATATATTAGGCATAAGTAGGTATTGGAACTGCTGTTACTTCTACAACACATTTCTTTTATTGGTTCAGAAACCGTACACAAAAGTTTTTTTTGTTGTTGTTGTTTTTTTTATTATAAGAACTTATAAATAAGAAATTTTTTATGATTCAAGTCATTTTTTGAATAAGTCCAAAAAAACACAGATACATTCACAAAGTTAGGCAACTTTTCAAATATTGTTATTGTAACAATCCAAAAAAATTAAGTGGCCTTTTTTTTCTTCTTCTCACTATTCACACATTGAGCAATACCACGGGGAAACTTGTTCAGGTATACTGTCTGGAGACAGTCCGAGGCAGCCTGTGTGGTACCATCTTTGGCAGTTTTCACATTGTATCTTCAAAAGTAAGCAGAATTGCACCATTATAAAGTTAATACATGCATAATTGTATTGCTAATACATGATTAATCACTTGCTTAAATTCAATATACATACCCAAAGACTGTTGATGTCAGATTGTACTTCCTTGCATCCACAGTATGAACAGTACTCTTCCTTGGATTCTACAGCAGAATTTATTTATTTATTTATTTATTTTTATTTTTTTATTTATTTATTTGTCTATCTATCTATCTATCTATCTGTCTGTTTATCTGTCTGTTTATTTTATGTATGTATGTATTTATGTATGTATGTTTGCATGTATGTTTAACCATAAGTTTCAGAATGTAAACTCCATATTAAATTATTATTTAGGCCTCTTATTCTTTCACTAATACAGTTCAATAACTCTTCTAGAATATCCGATACATATTGTGTTGAATTACTGGATGCTTGTAATATTACCTGATCCACGAAGGATGTCCTTGGCTATTTCTTGTCTGAGTAGCTTGATGCTTTCTTGGGGTTATATGAAGAAAAAAAAATTTTTTTACATGTCATCATGACAATGTTTTTCTAAATAATAAATCATTTGTATTGACAATTTATATTGACATAAAATAATTTACAAAACAATAAAATTCACCTGCATAACAAAAATACCACAACTCGTTGCGTCCTCCTGAACCGTGTGGACAATGGTGCTGGGTTTCCATTTAACATGTAACCAGTCTCTTTTGCCATGCAAATTGAAGCGTGTCTTGAAATATTTTCTAAAATGAAAACATTTTTTTTTTTAAGGAAAAAGGGAAATAAATGTGACAAATGTGAGGAAACATAATGTTTTTGTCTTATTTGTCTTACCGAAAACGTGTGGCTGCTAGTTTTGAGTCCTTGAGGTCATTTGAGACATCAGCTGGGTCAACAACAAATATCTGCTGTGACATGGCATGAAGGAACTACAGATTCATTTCCCAGGTTCATCCCATAACAGAGAAGTTAAAAGGAAAAATATAAATGAATGTAATTTTAAAAATGTAACCACATAATGAATCCTAAATTACACCGTATTCACCATTGTTTTCTACAGTATTAATGATAGCATTTAATACTACAACTAAGGAATGACTCCAATTTTCAATTACAACTGGTTTTGCTTACCACAAACTTCCAGTGATTGCTATGTACATTAACAAATCCCACTGCACCATCATAATTTTCAAAGTTTTCCTACAAAAGCAATTGAAACAGTGAAAATATTACAAGCTGTGTTACACATTTGCAGATTAACAGGCTGTAAGAACATACAGTTTTGCCAAGTCTGTGGTTTTCCCGCAGAATTGGGCTACTTTAACACTGTTGCCGTGGGTTGTTTTTCATGTCTGCGGGTTGAAACGACCCCAATAACATAATATTTTGCCTCTGGAATGCTAATTTTACAATGGGAATCCCACCAAAAACACTTCTCCCTAAACAAACATAATGCTAACTGTAATCCCACTAGTGGACAACACAGTCAATTTTAACAATTCATTCAGAATATGTTTTACTGTTATGCTAGACTTGTCTCTACTTCAGTATGGTCTGTTGAAACTGAAATTGTATGGTTCATGTTCTAGGCTACTTACTTACTTGAAGATTTGGCGTGTAATTTGTTGCATTCCTCCAAATAAGATTACACCTATGGTGTAGTGGTTTAGAATGTACAGTCTCTTTGTGGTGGCACTTTGATTCATACAGGCATGAATATAGTACTCTATTGTCTGGAAAATATTACACAGTTAGATATTTCTTGGTCCAGTAGTAAAGTTCTGTTCATATAAAAATAATTTCAATAAAAGTAATACACACACACACACACACACATACATATCTATATCTATATATATATATATATATATATATATATATTCAGTATAGATATAGATATTTATTTATTTACTTAACTTATTTCTACTGATTTTTTTTTTAGATATCGACATTTTCATGATTTGTTAACACAACGTTTTGTTCTTTTGTGAACTTTGTGAAGTAATGTTTGGATAACATATTTAGAGTTTCTATTCATTTACCTTTTACTTTGTGTTAATTTAGATTTCTAATTTCTTTGAACCCAATTTTGTAAGACAACCAGTTACATATTTTTAAAGGTAAACCAACAATTAATTTTACAGTGTAATTTGTGTGTTTGTGTGTGCATATGTGGTCCATGTAACCCCTAGTAAATGTTCCCAGTAAGATGGAAATACCTGCTTTATTTATGCATTTAATTATTTATTTATTTACTTATCTATTCCATGCCATGCTATGAGGAATCAACCTTGTAGATTATACAGATTTTTATTCATATATTTATTTATTTATTTTTTGTGTGTGTACATTAAAAACAGCATATAGTTTTCTGTTGTGGTAGGTTTTAGGGGCAAGGTTAGTGTGGGGTTAATCTTAAGTGATAATATGTAATGGAACACATGATGTCAGTACTCTTTTCCTCAAAAAATATGTGGATGATTTGGATTTAATTTCTGTTAAATATGTAACATGGTAAAAATAACAAGAACTGAATATGTAATAAAACAGTAAGATAAATGTATGTTGACCAATTTCAGTGTGTAATAAAGTGTAATAAATATGTACATAGTTACCGCAATTAAAACAATTAATAATTTAATCAAATGAAGAAAACACCCGAATTTGTTTTATTTGAAAATGTATGTTCACATCAAAGAAAAAGTAGTACAGTAAAAATGAGTTCACTACACACTCAGTAAAAGGGGTTTATTACAATATAAGTACCACTTAAATCAATTTTCAACATGTTCCAGAAAAACAGTGATTAAGATATTACACGGGTAATAATACCTGTAATACAACATTTATGTATAATTCAAAAGGCATTCCAAGAACAGTTGGACAGATTATAAAACAACAATATTCAAACCAACAATTATTTTCTATGTTATGCAGTAAGTAACAGTAAGGACAATTATTTTGGGTTGTTGTGTAAGGACAACCACCTTGCAGCTGAAGATAGGAACATGAACAAAAGACCTGGAGTTGGTTTTGGTTTTGGAGGGAAGACAAGACCATAAGGGTGACAATCAAGTGCAAAGTGCAAAGTGGTGGAAACATAATATGCTGCCATGTCAGGTGGCTACATCAGCAGATGAGAAATACAAGATATGAAAATATTAATACATGCATATTAACAGGAGTAGTTTCCAGAAAAGACATCATAGAGCACCAAAAGGGAACTTACAGCATCCTCTTAAAACAAAAACCTTCTTAAGATAATTTACATGTCACCTGTAGTAAGTCAGTCTTATAACAAGGAATATATTACAACCTTCATAGCATGAAAAAATCCTTTTGGGAACTTACTGTAATTTTTTCACAAAAATATATGTATGCAGTATATACATGAAGGGAGGTATTGGTGACCTGTAGTAATTGGTGACCTGTAGTAATTCTGCCCACTACTACATGTACTACATGTAGATGTACTACAACCTTTGAAAGATGAAAAAACCCTTTTGGTGCATTACAGTAATTTTTTTCTAAGAATAATTATTTACTGTATGTACAGTAAAGGCGATATTGGCAAAATATGACCTGTAGTAAGTCAGTCTTGTAACTAGAAATGTACCTCAGCCTTTGAAATATGAAAAAAACCTGTTTTGTGCATTACAGTAATTTTTTAATAAAAATAATTATTTATGGTATGTACAGTAAGGGTGATATTGGCAAAATATGACCTGTAGTAAGTCAGCCTTGTAACTAGAAATGTACTACAACCTTTGAAAGATGAAAAAACCC
>VONZ01002279.1:0-58723 GCA_012976165.1 Labeo catla
CAGAGGTGGATATTCCAGGGGTCAGAAAGTAAAAGTCCTGCCATATATTTGTTCCACCCATGAACTGATGAAATGATTTCACCAGAGGTGGAACCAAGTCCTTCTGGTCAAGTCACAAGCGAGTCTCAAGTCAAATCCCAAGTCCTCAAAGAGTTAAAGGTAATTGATAATTAAGTGACTAATTAAATGATGATTGTGCATTAGTGATGAACACCTGCTGTTACTGAGAATTACAGAGGATCAGATGTTGATGTTTTATTGGTTAAAATGATGCCACCATCATGGGGATCAGTGTTTGCTTTAGTTGGGCTCTTGACCCTTTTAGAAATTCAAAGTAAATTGCTTCTAAGCAATTGCAATATTGTATCACAACAAGTGTTTGCACATTATTTTTATGGTGTAGAATGTATATTCTGTGTCTTGCTCTAATATACCTGTTTGCCGATGTTTGACCCTGCCTGTGTTTGACCATGTCTTTGTCTAATAAAGCTATGCTTTTGGACCCGACTGCATCCCATCTCCCTCATTCTGTTACAGTTATACACTTTTAGGCTACTATAATAAAACCATTAATTTCATAAAGGCTAACTTGAGTAACACACAACTGGCTAATCAATGTGCTACTTTTATTCTCCAATAAAGAAGAAGAAAAAAAAAATACAGTATACGCAAGTTGATTATAGAAAAAAAAAAGGCAAAAATAGGCATTTTGCATTTAATAAACAAATTATTATTATTATTATTATTATTATTATTATTATTTTTTTTTTTTATTTTACAAAATAGTGTTATTTATTAAAACAATAGTTAGACAATAGAGAACTGAATGCATGTCTTGGATTCTTTTTTTATTTATTGTTTTTTTCTCAGCTATTTATTTATTTCTATGTACTTGTGTAATAGACATGATTATATTAACAAGCTCAAGATCAACTAAACTTTTGTTTAGTACTAGTTTATAAGAAAGTCACAAGTAAGTTAGACAATGTAAGTTGAAATAGCGGACCACAAGTACAACATAAGGGTAAGAAAATAAAAGCACATAATGGCGTATTTTATTTATAATGGGAATAACAGTGAAACAATTGTTGCTAATTTTTAACAGAACCGTATTACTCTACTAAAACTGCAAGAAGACACGTTCATAATTTACCAATCAGACGCCACAAGCTCAAACAAAAGCACAAACCATAATCCTTGACTGTTTTCCAACCATTGTAATAACACTGCAAATATCTGAAAACACACTGTTAGTCTGGTATGAAGTGCAGATGATGGACTGTGACTTTAACCAAAAACTGTTGTGGTTTTTGCAGTACATGTTTGTCAGTACTTCCTAGTATGAATTCTTTTTATAAATGGTTGCCAACATTGACTATATTTACTGACATACAGAATCATTTATAACAAACTGACAATAAATGGACTGAATTTGTGTCAAAACCTGACAATTTCTATGAATTTAAAAATAGTCCAGCCTTGTTCAGGGTTTGTCTGTGAAATGCCCCTGCACAGGTGTCACACATTACACTTTTTGCCACCTACTGGTGAAAAAAATGTCAGTGTATGGAATGTGTACTGGAATGTGTACTGAACAGAATGTGTTTCAATATTCAGCCACAAGAGGGAGCTAAAGCAGCATCATCTATATCAGGAGAGTTATGACTCTCCTGATATAGATGATACAGCAAGTTGCTGCAAAACATCAACTAAAAACATCTGAGTAAAGAAACAACTAATATAACAAAATAATAATAATAATAATAATAATAATAATAATAATTTATATGTTGCTTGCAAATACTTTTATTTCACCAGAATACACAAATACGTTTGAATGGCCTTCAGATGAGGAGGTTGCTGCAACATCTACCAGCAGGAGTGAACAGACCCAACAGAAGAGAGGAAAACTATACACAACAAGAGCCGCTGAAAATACATATACAAGAAAAATGTTAAAATAAAATGCACATATTATGAATGTCCATTTATTGTAAATGCACAATGTCACTGTGAGAATACCATTTCATAAATCCATCTCTGGGAATTTAATCACCACAACTATGATGGACATTAAAGACACTTAATCAAAGTTCAGTGAGAAAATTCTGCTGCCAGATCATAAAATCTGTTAATATTTCCTGATCAAACACACAAATCACTGAACAATATACTGAAAGGTTTTCATAGGAGTTTCTAGTAATGATCAGATCAAATCTGGATCAAAAGCATAATAAGACTCTGATAGCTAATTTAGAAAAAATATATATTTTTGAACAGTAAATTTACAAGTATTTACAAAGTTTAGTATTTAGTATTTAAAAACTAGTTGGCACTCCAGCAGGATCTTTAGTAGAGATGTACTGTCTGTCTGTAGTAAACTGATTCATCTAAAGTTTAACATAGTACAGTAAGTCTATCTATCTATCTATCTATCTATCTATTCTATAATCTCCATATATGTTTAATATCATTGTTCAGTATTAAAAGCAAACTTTCCGATGCACTGGTCAGTTTCTGCTTTGTTTTTCACACATATATCTTATACAACCGTTTGCATGCCAAAAAGCATAAGTAACTGCTGAACGCTTCAGTTTCGGGAAGGGCTGCTTATCAGCATTTATTTAGCAGAAGCGCACAAAGCACATTTTTGGTTAATATGTCTCTGCAGTTTCTAAAGTGTTTTTTCTCCTTTCTCTTCTGCTATCAATTGATCACTTGCTTCTATGTTTGCACAAAAATATGTTTTGTTCATATACAAACTGAAATCTTCAGAAAAGCATTCAGATTGTTGTAGTGAACTTATCTCTTGATGAAAAACTTTTTGTGTGGTGATCAGTGACTGATGTAGCTGATGTCAATAGTTTAAAGTGAGGTTTGTGTTTACTGATCTGAACCAAACACCACAATCCTGAATCTGATTTTAACAGCTGAACACAATGGAGAAATTTGATCAGGCCAAACATCTGTGGAACAATGCATATCACACAGCAAAAAGTCCAGAGTTAAATTGACTTTCCTGGGAGTTTATTTGATTCCACACTCAAGAGTGTTAAAAGTAACACTGAAGAGTGTCAAATTAACACTGAAGCAGAGTTAAAGTTAATGACATAATTAGTGATTAATTAAGTGATGATTGATCATTATTGAAGACACCTGATGTTAACAAGCAGAATCACCAAAGGAGAAAATCACAATGTTTTTGTGTCACCATTATAGTGGTCAGTGTTTGCATTAGTTGGGCTCTTCACACTTAACATTATGTTTTGTCTGGCTGCTTTAACTGAGTTATAACAGCCAGACAAAACAAGAGCACAAGTCATCAGATGGTGATGATTATGTTTAAACATATTAATTATTTGACCTGAACTGCTGAACTCCTTTAAAATGTAATCTCTGAATTACATTTTCTTTATTGGAAATATAATTCAGAGCTTAGACTCTGATTAGACTTTTCTCCTTTGGTGATTCTTCTTGTTAACATCAGGTGTTTTCAACATTAGTGAATCATCACTTAATTAGTGACTAATTATCTCATTAACTTCTCATTAAGTCTGCTTCAGTGTGGAGTCAAATAAACTCCCAGGAGAGTTCATGTAACACTGGGCTTTTTGAAAACTCATGGGGTTCAAGTATGCAAAACATACTGAAATGGAAGATTGAGTGGAATATAAACTAAAGAACACAGAAGTTTACACATTTTTTTTTACTGGGACCGTGTGAATTTTATTGTGACTTTTTTTTTTTACTCCAGTTTTTAGGATTTTCCTAGAACTGATTAACAGTCTGGAACAGACCCAGATTTTTCAACAAAACCCCCTCAACCATGATGAGATTAATGTTTGTTACATTTTGTATTACAATACATTTTTTTGTTTGAATGTGTATAATTTTTTCATGTAATAGTTGTATTCAAATCACAAGTAATTTTAGTTTTTATTTACACTTACATTTTGTTTAAATGTATAATATACTTGTATTTCTCATTTGTATTGCATTAATGGCCTAGTGGTGACTCTAGTGTTTTCTGAACAAAAGTGTGTGCTAAATGAACAATTTTAAGTAAAACAGAATCAAAAGACACTGATGTAGAAATATATATATATATATATATATATTTGACCATCTTGGTCAAAAATGAGATAATGATACTGAGTGAATGTCAGATGGATTTAGAAGCTTTTGCATCTGAAGTCTTCATATATATATATATATATATATATATATATACACACACACACACACACACAGTAGTCAGCAGTTGAAGTGGATCAAAAACAGTTTATCAAAGTTGTCCTAAGACAAGAATGGGTATTGTTTTGGTTTTAGAACTTTGATGAAAAGTTTTGATCCACTTCAAATGTTGACTACTGTGTATATATATATATATTACATAATGAAATCTTCTCAGTTATGCAGCAAACTTGAAAAAGTAGGATTAATCTTGAAGCGTTCAGTAATTAATTGCTCATTTTCCTCTTTTGTATGTCACTTTGGATAAAGGCTTTTGCTGAATGCTAAAGTAAACAAATCTAATCAATAATGAGTGATACCGAATGACTGCAAATCTAGTTTTATTTTGTCCCAGATAAAATAGTGAAGAATACATACATATACATACACAAACACACACACGACAGTGTAAATGACACCAACAGTCCACAGGATAATTTCTATACAGAATACTTTCTACCAAAAAATAGAAGACACACAACACAATCACACCCCATAACATGACGAACACAGACAGCTAACAGAACAGTTTATTGTAAATACACAGGATCAACAACTTAATGACATGCTGATGAATTACATCAGTGACTAAGGATAACTAAGGATTATGTTAGGGTCGGGTTTAATAATATTGATAATAATAGTAATAATAATAATAAAAAGCTGGCAGCTCTTAAACAGAATCACAGTTTGATCAAGAGTTCGATCAGCGTCTCATGGCGAGTCCTATATATACCACCTCATCCTCCTCTTGAACTCTCTGAAAGAAAACAAACATGTATATGTCACGAATCTGGTAGGTGTCCTGCGGTCCGCTCACCGCCAGAGGTCGCTCTCACCCTGTCACTATACACAGACTGTTGCTTTGCACCCCGGACTACTACTCCCATCACACACTTGAGCAACACATCCGTGAGTTTCTGGCTATAGCAAATTATTCCACCCTCCCGGACTGTACAATTATAGAGATTTTCTGCGATGGCGTAAATCAGCCTTTAAGGGCGAGGCTGTGACGCGAGGGTCCGCGTTCATCACTCGCGGAATTTTTGGACTTTGCTCTGTTGTGTGTGGGCTCTCCATTTACCGTGACTGTCGCGGAGGAGGAGCACGACTCCACGGAACCGCTGACCGCCTGGATTGCTCGTGAAATGGCGGCCGTGTCGGAGTGCGCTCGAGCAATGGCGACGACTGCGAATAGCGCTGCTCTAATGGCGGGGACAGCGGTGCCCGTTCACAAAATGGCGGCCGCGCCGGAGCGCATTCATACCCTGGCGGCGACAACAGAGCCCATGCATAAAACGGCGGCGACTGCTGTGCCTGTTCGCAAGATGGCGGCGGTGCCGGTGCGCGCTCACCAGATGGCGGTGACGGCGGAGCCCGTTCACAAAATGGCGGCGAAAACAGAGCTCCGTCACGTCACAGCTACCATACCAGAGCTATATGAAGTTGCAGCTGCGTTTCCTGAGTCAAGTCAAGTTTCCGAGTCCAGTCAAGTTGCAGCTGCGTTTCCTGAGTCAAGTTTCCCAGTCCAGTCAAGGTGTAGCTGTATTTCCTGAGTCAAGTCAAGTTTCGAGTCCAGTCAAGTTGCAGCTGCCTTTCCTTAATCAAGTCAAGTTTCCAAGTCAAGTCAAGCTGCAGCTGTGTTTCCTGAGCCAAGTCAATTTACAGCTGCATTTCCCGAGTCAAGTCAAGTTTCCAAGTCAAGTCAAGCTACGACTGCTGTTCCAGGGTCAAGTCAAGCTACGGTCGTCGTTCCTGTGTCAAGTCAGGTTAAAGCTGTGTTTCCAGTGTCAAGTCAAGTCAGAGCTATCGCTCCTGTCTCAAGCAAAGTTCCAGCCGTCTTTCCTGAGCCAAGTACTATCAAAATGGCCACCTTCCCAGAGCCTGTTCACAAGATGGTCGCCATTCCCAAGCCTGTTCACAAGATGGCCGCTGTCTCCAAGCCATGCCACAAGATGGCTGCCATCCCAGAACTCTCGGACGCCGCCTGTGGTCATGATGGCCCACGTGCTGGATTCACCCCTAATGGCTGTATGGGCAGCTAAAATGGCGCCCCTTCACGTCGTGGCTGCTACCCCAGGGTCCAGTCAAGCTCCAGGGTCAAGTCAAGCTTCCAAGTCCGGCCAAGCTACCAAGTCCGGTCAAGCAACAGAGTCAAGTCAAGCCAAAGCAGCTGTTCTCCATGAGTCAAGCCAGGACATAGCTGTGCCCCACGAGTCAAGCCAAGTCACAGCTGTTCCCCACGAGTCAAGTCACGTTACTGCTGTTGTTCCTGAGTCAAGCCATGTTGTTCCTGAGTCAAGTCACGTTACAGCTGATTTCCATGAACCAAGTCAAGTTACTGCTGATCTTCATGAGCCAAGTCAATTCACTACTGATCTTCACAGCCAGGTCACCGCTGGTCTTCACGTGTCAGATCAAGTCACTGCTGATCTCCATGAGCCAAGTCAAGTCACCGCTGATCTCCATGAGTCAAATCTGGTCACTACTGATCTTCACGAGCCAAGTCAAGTCACCGCTGATCTTCAAGAGTCAAGTCAGTTCACTACTGGTCTTCACAAGCCATGCCAAGCCACAACCAATCTCCACGAATCAAGTCAAACCACAGCTGATCTTCATGAGCCAAGTTAAGTTATTGCTGCTGTTCCAGAGCCAAGTCACGTCCCGCCTGACGGCCCAGAGTCAAGTCACATCTCGTCTGACCGCCCAGAGTCAAGTCACGTCTCGTCTGCCCACCCAGAGCCTTGTCACATCATGTCTGCCAGTGTGATGGCGATCACCATTCTTAGTATGTGGGCCGCACACTACACTCCAAAGGTCACGTCTGTTCACAAGTCTGCTCCCGAGGTCACGTCTGTTCACAAGTCTGCTCCAGAGGTCCCGTCTGGTCTCAAGTCTGTTCCAGACGTCCCGTCTGGTCTCAGGTCTGCTCCAGACCTCCCGTCTGGTCTCAAGTCTGCTCCAGAGGTCCCGTCTGGCCTCAAGTCTGCTCCAGAGGACCCGTCTGGTCTCAAGTCTGCTCCAGGGGTCCCGTCAGGTCTCAGGGCTGCTCCAGAGGCCTTCCCCATCAGAGAAGCTGCGCCAATGCCTCCAGAGGTGTCAGCGTCGACTGTAGAACCTCCTATGGAGGCCGCGTTATCCTGTGGTCTCTCTGCTTCTCTCCCTGTTCTCTCTGCCTCCTCTGTCCCTGCTCTCCCCAGGTCCCAGTCCATGACGCGAGTTCCTGCTCAGCCCTGGAGGGCTCTGGTGCCTCCTGTTCCACCCTGGAGGGCCTCGGCACCTCCTGCTCCGCCTCCGGTTCCGCCCTGGAGGGCTCCTGCTTGAGGGGAGGGCTCTCCCTGCTCTGGCCTGCCCTGGAAGCGCTGCCCTGGAGGTCTCCTGCTCTGCCCTGGAGGGCTCCTGCACCTCCTGCTCCGCCTCCGGCTCTGCCCTGGAAGGCTTCTGCCCTGCCGATTCTGCCTCAGTCTCCTGGCCCTCCCACTGCTTCCCAGGACTGTTTTTCAGTTAGAGTGTCTGGAAGCCGCTCCTTGGGAGGGGGCTATGTCACGAATCTGGTCGGTGTCCTGCGGTCCGCTCACCGCCAGAGGTCGCTCTCACCCTGTCACTATACACAGACTGTTGCTTTGCACCCCGGACTACTACTCCCATCACCCATTGCGCTGATTGCGTTGCCTCCTGTAGCCAATCAGGCGCACTATAAAAGCCCCGGACTTTCCCCATCCAAGCCACGGAGTGTTGTTGTTATTATTATTATTGTTAGCGTTTCCCAGTTTCCTAGTTCCCTGTGTTTAGTTCCCTCGCCTGGCTCCCCCGTTTTCGACTGTTCGTCGTCTGCCTACTGGACTCTCGCTCGTGTTATTTGGTTTATTCTCCTCGCTCAGCCCCTTAAGGATTACGTTCGCCACGGATCGACCCTCGCCTGTTTTATGGACTTCTATTGTGCATCGCCTTCGTTATACCTGCCTGCCATTGTTGTTTGACCCTGCCTGTACGACCATGTCTTTGTCTCGTCCTGTTAATAAAAGCTCACAAATGGATCCGCCCGCCTCTCGCCTCTCACTACCCGTTACAGTATACATCACACGTGTGTTTATCAAAAGCATTACTTGCCATGATGTGACTATGATTATTACACACAAACACAAGCACAAATATCTTCACTCAAACACACACCTAAATCTGACTCACTGTTGAAATAATACAGGGATAAAAATACTGTAAATGATCTTACTGTTTTCTGTGCTTTTCTTTTGTAGAATGTTGGATCTGCATACGTGATCTCCTCTGAACCAGAATGAACTGTTTTGACAATAATCACGTTAAAACAACAAAATCAATTAGCTGTTTAATGTTAACAAAATAGTTTTAGTAGTATCAGCAGTAGGTAGTACTTGCCTTCTTTGTCTGTTTTTCTGTGTTTCCTGAAGATGCAAAAGATCCCAAATGCTACAATCAACAGAGATCCAGCAGCAGCAGCAGCAGAGATCAGCACTGTCAGAGAGACTGAGTTATCTGGAAGATGTGAACGAGACAGTCATCAGTGTAAGTGGATGTGTACATAAACACAAAATATTATGATAGACATACAGTACCTGGACACGGCTGACAGAGTTGAGTGATGTTGAGATGCTGAGTCTGGTTTCTGATGGGATTGTTGATCACACAGCTGTAGGTGTTTTTATCCTGATATTCCACCTCCAGAGGTAGAGAGAGACTGAAGCTGAGATCAGACACACTGATGCTGGACAATAAACTGTTTCCTTTGTACCAGGAGACACTCACATCACTCACATTCACCAATGAACACAACAGTGAACAATTCTGCTGTGATGATGATGATGATGAAGAACACTGTGAAGGGTCTCTGCTGATGACAGGAACGGGCAGATGAGCTAAGAAGAGATATTAGAGAACAAATATCTAGTTGAGTTATGACATTCAAAATGGTAAGGCTGATTGGTCCTTTACATGCAATCTGCTAGCAATCACATCAATTAAAACTGGTTCTGATGATTCTGCAGATAAATAATCATTTGATGCATATTGTATACTGTGGAGCATGTATTTGTCTGAAATTCCAGAATTGTCAGTGCATGCAAAAAGTGAGACCCTTCAGAAGTGAATAATTTTATATGGTCTGGGACTTTTGGACTGGCCTGTCTGTGCAGCTCACTTTTGCAAAGGTCCATTAACCAACAGTGACTGTCACTGAAGAAACAACCACACATCAAACAGGTGAAGTAATGCTCTTCTCACCATAGACAGTAAGACTGAATGTGCTGATATTGATGTTGTTCCTGTCGCGTATTTGATAAAGTCCAGTGTGTTGAGTTGTGGTGTTTGTGATGATCAGAGATCCAGTCTGATCCAGCTCCAGTCTGTCTCTGAATCTCCCATCAGCACTATCATTATAATATTTCCTTTCATTGTTCTGTATGTTGAATGTAGCAATGAGAATCTGTCCAAACCTCCATGTCAGATCATCTTCCTGTGTTTTAGTAATATGAAGGTTTAGAGTGACTGATTCTCCCTCCGTCACTGACACTGACTTCACTTCATCAACACCAAACACACCTGATCAACAAACACAATCAGTTACACAGCAGAACACTTGGAATCTCTCAGCTTTTCACTCTGAACTGATTAAAAAATTAACCTTTCATTTGACAGGAAGGGAAAATAGAAAGTTCAGAACAGCAGCACGAACAGAAATGAAGCATATTAATTTGATAAATCTGAAAAATATTATACACAAAACAGGTGATGGAAAAAATAAAGAAGAGAGTGATGTATGGGAACAAATGATAGCATACACAGAACTGAAGCTTAATAATAAAATAATGAAACTTACCAGAGATGCTCCACAAGCAGAAGAAAATAAACATGTTGAACATTTTCTTCAGCATTTCACTAAATAGTTCCAAATAAAAACCGTCCTTAATTTCTAAAGAAAAAGAAAAAGGCCACAAGTAAAACTAACAACACAGAAATGTTTCTTAAAGTGACAGAAGAGCTGGAGAGAGGAGAGAGAGTTGCGAGTCTGTTAGTGGTTTAGTAAAGCTCTACAGTCAATGTGAATAAACTCCTCTAGTAGGCGTTTCATTTAAGAGATCATGTCTTCTTAAAACAAGACTGGGCCACTCAAGGGCCGTAATTCTTTGCTGCTCTTGGGCCGAGTGTAACTGCTTGCTTGGCCCAGAGCTGAGCCAGATGTCAATTGCTATGTGGGCACTGGCTTTGAAGTTACAAGTTTTAATGCTACCCAATCTCAGCCTTCAGTAAACCACATAGAGACCAGTCTATAACCAGAAACCCCAAAACTGAGCCATGTCTAAAGGTGTAACTGTGTGTTTTACTCCATATTGATGGATCCATGGCTGAGTTTTTATTTTATATATTTTATTTTATTTATTTATTTATTTTTTAGCTTTTAGGGCTGAGACTGGCTCCCAGATAGCATTGAATCAATACATTGAATCAGTGTTAAAAATAGTTGGTTTGTCAATGTTAATGGCATTGAAATAATATCACTTTTGCACCCTCAATGAATGTTGAAAAAAAAATACATTTCAACAAACCGCCATCACTGTGATCAGTGATTGCTTTAGTTGGGTTCTTGATTCTTGCCTTTCATTAATTCTTTTCCTGTGCTACAATAGCGTTTCAATGCAAACATGTATGATAGTGTAAAGTCATGTTTTAAAATTAAGTTGAAGTAGATTTCTTTTTGTGGTGGGTGTTATGTGACAATCAAGTTGAGAAACAGTAATAAATAATATTGAAGATCTTTACTATTGATGTAAATCTTCTGCATCACAAATGCAAAAAAAAAAAAAATGTGGTAATACACAGAAAGATTTAAACATCAACACTCAACATACAAACCTCAACAATGGTCACAAACATCAGAATATCTGATTGATTCAGCAATTTTTTTAAATTCTCTGTTAATTCATAGAAGTATGAAAGCTGCACACACTGCATTGATTCACACACTAATTCAGGGCTGGTTATAAGTAACTATTTGGCTGAGATTTGGGTCAGTTATGGGTCATGTGTGGCTCATGTCTGTAGTCCAGATCTGGGCCACTCAAGGGCTGTAATTCTTTGCTGCATTTGGGCCGAGTGTAACTGCTTGCTTGGCCCAGAACTGGACCAGATGTCAGTTGCTATTTGGGTATTAGGCTACGCTTTACCTAAGTGCAATGGTGCAACAAAAAAATACAGTACAACCAGTCCACGGTATGTTTATGAAGATCAGATTGGATAAGAAATACAAAAAAGATAGATAGATAGACAGATAAATAGATAGATAGATAAATAGATAGATAGATAGATAGATAGATAGATAGATAGATAGATAGATAGATAGATAAACAGATAGATGTGTGCTCTGTGTGCCTCCCCTGACATGTTTTGTCACCTGGAGGCGCTTCACACTTTGAAAACCCCTGAACTAAAACACTTGAGTGTAGATCAGCAGCACACTCCTCCTCTGATCATCTGTTTCTTTACTAAACATACTTCTGTCCTATCTGTTTTACATTAGACTATTTTGGCTATTTTAAGGACTGTTTTTATTTGAACTGTTCAGTGAAATGCTGAAGAAAAGGTTTGACAGGTTTATTTTCTTCTGCTTGTGCAGCATCTCTGGTAAGTTTCATTATTTTATTATTAATCTTCAGTTCTGTTTATGCTAACATTTCAGTCCCTGAGGGTAATTATAAATGCGGACAATGTGCACAATGTAATTTTACAACAAAATGTCACACTTTTAGTCATCCTCACAGTTTAAGATTAAGGGTATCTTGTGTAATACTAAAAACCTAATCTATATGATCAAATGTCTCTCTCTCTATATATATATAGGTAAAACAAAGCGCTGTTTAAAAACACGTATAGCCGAACACAGAAGTAATATACAGTTGAATGACCCAAAAAACCCCATTGCAGTTCACTTTAACGCTTTTAAACACAATTTGTCGACCCTTCATTATTAAGGTATGGAACAAGTAAAAGCACTAAATTTTATTACAGAGGGAAGCTTTTTACATTTATACATTGAATACTCTTTCTCCAAAAGGATTACATTTGGAATTTGATTTGAAACCTTTTTGTTTCATATGTACTTGATTTGTTGTGATTTTTTTTTTTTACGTGATTGATTGATTGTGTAATTAGTTTGATCAAGTGTATCAGGTGTGTGTGACTGTGCTGACTAAATGATGATAAAATGTACCTCTTTGATTTTCTGCTATTTGCCTGACCTGACGAAGACCTTTTCAGTCAAAACGTTGTATTTTTAATAAACTTTGAGAGCAGCAATGGCAGTGTGCCGATTTTTGTTGATTGACTGTAGTTTTTCTGGTGATTGAGCACCTGCTCTAAGTTTTTTTTTATGTGAGCATACTACATTGTTTTCATTTGCTATCATTTGTTCCCATATATCACTCTTTTCTTTATTTTTTCCATCATCTGTTTTGTGTATAATATTTTTCAGATTTATCAAATTAATATGCTTCATTTCTGTTCGTGCTGCTGTTCTGAACTTTCTATTTCCCCTTCCTGTCAAATAAAGGTTAATTTTTAATCAGTTCAGAGTGAAAAGCTGAGAGATTCCAAGTGTTCTGCTGTGTAACTGATTGTGTTTGTTGATCAGGTGTGTTTGGTGTTGATGAAGTGAAGTCAGTGTCAGTGACGGAGGGAGAATCAGTCACTCTAAACCTTCATATTACTAAAATACAGGAAGATGATCTGACATGGAGGTTTGGACAGATTCTCATAGCTACATTCAACATACAGAACAATGAAAAATATTAATGATAGTGCTGATGGGAGATTCAGAGGCAGACTGGAGCTGGATCAGACTGGATCTCTGATCATCACAAACACCACAACTCAACACACTGGACTTTATCAAATACAGGAACAACATCAATATCAACACATTCAGTCTTACTGTCTATGGTGAGAAGAGCATTACTTCACCTGTTTCACATATAAATCTTTGAAAATAAACACTGAAAATATTACAAAATACTGAGATTTCTACACACTGTAAAAATGTAAATGTAAAAAAACAGTGAAATGCACGGCAGCAAGGGTGCCAAACGCTTACCATTAATGGAAATAATGGTTAAAGACCATTTTTTAAAAAAATATTATTATTAAAAAACGGTCAACGACACCAAAAGCAGCTTTTCTTGAAATCTTTTTGCTTATTTTTTTTAAGTTGTTACTTTGCAGATATTTTCTGAATTATCATCAGATAACTAAAAGTTTCTTTTAGTTAACCAGTAACGAACACTATTTTAACTAACTGCATCAACAACTTCACAATTACAGCCTTTAAATAAAATGACACACATTATACCATCAACACTTTACTGTCTTCTCCTGGACTAAAGCTCACGCTCTACTCTTCAGCACAATGGTGACCAACAAAACAGACAACAGAAACCCTTTAAAATCCCAAAAGAACATGAAACACTAACAGATCTGTCCTGATCTCAGTATCTTCACTTAATACAGTCGAGTCTGACTATTTCTTTCATACCAAACGTCTTATTGAGAATGAACTGAGATTTAGATGTTGATGTTTAATTGAAATTAATAAAGTTTGAAGTCACCGTTGTGAAGATAAACATTTGATTTGGTTGAGCTCTTGACCCTTGATATTCGTAATAGCTTTTTTTTTTCTCTTCTTGTTCTGTATTTTCTGTTTTGTTTGCAGCTTTTTCAAAACCAATTTCTTATGGCAAAAAAAAAAAAAAAAAAAACAGTCCGATCCGATAAAGCTGGTTGCATATTATGCAATATTGCAACATACAGCATTTTGACTTATTAACCTTACCAGAAATCCAAGCTTGTTAATAATTAAAAGCTTGCATGTCATTTTGAAGAAATTATTTAGCCAACCATATGTAGAGTCACAGACATCAAGAATCTGGATATGAATCTCAACAATGGTGACAATTGACAAAATATTCATATTAGCCCTGATCATCACAAAACAAGCTTTTTGTTGATTGTCACCATTGTTGAGATTCATGTGCTGATTCTTGATATTTGTGTGCATCAAAAAAGCTTCAGTCATTGTGCATAAAAATATATGATTTAAAAAAAAAAAATCTTTGACTGCTGTTAAAAAAAAAAAGAAGCAAAGTTTGAAGCAAACATGCTTAGTGAGCAAAGCTACTACATAATGATTAAATCATCAATGAATAACCAACATTTACTGATAAGATTTTTTCTACAACAAACACGCTTCAGAAATACATAGTTACAGAACCCAGATGATAACTGAAGTTATAAAGTCAAGGCTCAAGAGCCCAACTAAAGCAAATGTTTATCTCTACAATGGTGACTTCAAACTTTATGATTTTCAATAAAACATCAACATCTAAACATCTGTTAATTCTCGATAAGAAGTTTAGTATGAAAGAAATAAAGTCAGTCTGGTTGGTAATAAGTGAAGATGCTGAGATTATATGAAGAGATTGGACTTTAATTTTAAGGTTTTTGTTTTGTCATCTGACTGTTTTTTTTTTTGCCTTTTGTTTTACAGTCGAGATGCTTGATCATTAAATTCAAGAAATAGCTGTAAAATAACAGTGTTTGTCAGCTTATTTAAATAAGGAGATTTTACTTTACTGACAGTCATTTGACCATTTTATCATCTAACGGATTTGTTATTGCATTAATTAGATCTTTTTTTTGTAATTTTACATTATTTGTTTGTAATTTAAGAAAACAGAAAACATACTGTATACAAATACAGCAGTTTTTCTGTACAAAAAAATGTAAATTACTGTAATTTGTCATTAATGTAATAATACTTAAAATAACAGCCAAGTTTTTTAATTCAGAGATCAGTTTACAGAGTTTTGACTGCAAGTCAAAATAAAAGAAAACAACGGAAAAAATCACAGTTATTTTCTGTAAAATTATTCTTTTTTTTACATTGCACATGAAAAAATACTATGGTAAATTTACCATAGAAAAATACTATACTATACTATAATACTATAGAAATAATTTTTTAAACCATACTATAGTACATTGTGAAAAATTTATTTGTAGCAATAGCCAAAAATACATTGTGTGGGTCAAAATTATTGATTTTTCTTTTATGGCAAAAATCATTAGGAAATTAAGTAAAGATCATGTTCCATGAAAATATTTTGTAAAACTCCTACTGTAAATGCATGAAAACTTAATTTTTGTTTAGTAATATACATTGTTAAAAATATTATTTGAAGAACTTTAAAGGTGATTTTCTCAATATTTTGATTTTTTGCACGCTCAGATTCCTGATTTTTTACATAGTTGTATCTCAGCCAAATATTGTCCTTTCCTAACAAACTATACATCAATTTATTCAGCTTTCATATGATGTATAAATCTCAATTTTGAAAAAAATTACCCTTACGACTGGTTTTGTGATCCAGGGTCACACACACACACACACACACACACACACACACACACATATATATATATATATATATATAGTACAATTGCCATAGAAAATGTAGTAAATTTTCTATAGTACATCTAAATGAATGCTGTAATTACTGATAATTACATAATTACTGAAAATATTATAAAATGATATAAGATCTTGTGACTGTACACTACACTGATATTATGAAAGATATTTATAAAATCAGTGTTATCATTTAATACAATAATTCATGTACTTATATTCATACTTTAATTAAATGTTAAATATCAACAAATGTCATAACTCTCATCTACATCTGAGTTTTTCTCTTACTCTCTAATACTTTTCAGCTCGTCTGCCTGTTCCTGTCATCATCAGTGACTCTGCAAAAAGTTCTTCATCATCATCATCATCATCATCTGAGCATTCATCAGTGTCCATATGTTCACTGTTGTGTTCAGTGGTGAATGTGAGTGATGTGACTCTCTCCTGGTACAAAGGAAATTATTTATGTTCCAGCATCAGTGTGTCTGATTTCAGCATCAGTCTCTCTCTACATCTGGAGATTGAGTGTCTGGATGATTCCTACAGCTGTGTGATCAACAATCCCATCAGAAACCAGACCAATCTTCTCAACAGCACTGAACTCTGTCAGCCGTGTGCAGGTATGTCAGTGTTGAGCAGTATGCTAGTATTCAATCTGAACCCTGAATCACTCTTCTTCTGTTTCTGTCAGAACCTCTTCACTGTTGTGGTTTTACTGAAGCTGTGATCCGATTGGTTCTCTCTGCTCTGGTGGGCGTGACTGCTGTTGCAGTGCTGATTTATGACATCAGATCCAGACTTCAACAGAAGAAGAGTCTGCAGACATCACAATCACAAACTGATTAATCAGAAACTTACAGTGGAGGTGATCATGATTGACTGGAACCATTTTATCATTAAAAGTTTAAAAAATACTTTTCAATTAATTTAAACTGTGAAATTTCCTGTAGAGAGACATGTTTCACTTTAATTGTGCTTGTACATCACTTTTCACAATAATAATAATTCTAAAGAAGCTTCACCAAAATGAGTGATTTATGCTAAAAACTCACTGTGATTAATCTGACAATCAATAACGTTCTTCTTCTTCTTATTATTTTTATTTTATTTATTTTTGTATTCTGTTGTATTATTGTAAGACAAGTCTTCCTCTCTCCAAGTCTCATATCTGTAAGTGGGCAGACATTTGTCATTCTTTTGAATGTCCTATAATGGGTGAACCATAACTTGTATGAGCAGCCACATTAGCTCAGCATGCTAATCGGTTAATATGCTAATGTGCATGTAAGTTCTCCATGCTATCAGTTTAAACTCCATGTGGCACACTGTGATCAGCAAGTATGTTATACACAAGTTATACATGGTTTCTGGTATGGCCACATTGTATTTCCCTTATGTATCTCAACTGTATTTCAGCTCAGAACTGTGCTACTTTTTATTTTTCAGCATGCAATATTTTTTCTTTCTCACCTTGAAAATCTGAATAAATGTCCTCTATGTGGTACATCATATTAAATAACTGGGTTTTCAATCTCAAGGCTGCGTGTTTGAATCTTGTGTGCTGTAACTTCCTTTCTATTATTAGGGTGTCTGTATTTTAAAGCTAATGACTTTATTAATTGTTTTGTGTGTGTGTGTGTTTTTTATTCAATAGAGGATTGTGTATTATGCTGTTTCTGGTCTCAAGGTGGACAAAATTCTGTAACAGCATGCACTGTGGACTGGGCGTGACAATGGAGATCCAGTTGCAAGCTTTTATTAAAAAATTCGTATTCAAAGCAGGCAGGGTCTAAAACAGTAATCCAGAAAATAGATAAAATAGAATTAGAATAGAGAATGCTAGAGTTAGAGGGTCAAATAAAGATGGAAGAGATGTGTTTTAGCCAATTCTTGAAGATGGTTAAGAACTCTTCACTGTTTGGACTGAGTTGGGCAGGTCATTCCAGCAGGAGAGAACATTTAATGTAAAAGTCATTGGGATGTTCACTTGCAGAATCCAAGCTTCTAGCTGGTCATGTGCTGGTCCTAAGATGGTCCTAAGCAACTAGTTCCTGTTCAGGACCAGTTTAGGACCAGCTCATGACCAGCAGTCCTGCTTCAAAACATACCTAACTAGCAAATTCTGTTTTTTCTTCCAACAGGCAGAGATGTGACATCCCAGCTAACAATTTTTTTTGTTGTAAGAATGTTCTGAGAACATTATTGAACATTATTGTATGTTCTGGTAATGTTTTCAGTGACAAGTTTTATTTTAGTTCCCATAATATTCTCCTAAAAGGATCACATTCTCTAACAACATTCCACAAATGTTTATTGATAACATTGTAAGAACATTATCCTCTAACATTCTAATAAAGATTCTCATCACACTAGATGTGGACTTACATTGCTCAGATTCACATTTTGGTTGAAAGTGAAAACACTATTTCAGCATTGCAGCATCAAGTATGAGCTAAACATTAACCCTCTGGGGTCTGAGGGTGTTTTGGGGCCCTGGAGAAGTTTTGACATGCCCTGACATTTGTGCTTTTTTCAGTATCTTAAAAACATATTAATGACTAAAGTCTGGATACACTGTAATCAGCACAAACTAAGCTACAATAATATGTAAGCAACATGAATGTACATGTTTGTGTTTTTGAGAAAACACCATTTATGTGTGGTTAATAAAAATCTAACATTTTTAAGTCACTGAAATAAGGCCATGAAACACATTCAGAACATTTGTGCACAAGACTTTTGAGAACTGGATGTGGTAGGCTATCTCGTTCAGTCGTTCACAAAAATACCCAGCATTTATTGCAGCATGATACTTTCAATTGTCACCATTGTTGAGATTCATATGCTGATTCTTCATATCTCTATTTGAGTATAAATGCTACAGTAGTTTTAAATTTTAAACATTAAATCCAAGACTCAGAACCAATTCAGTAGATGATGTTCATGCCCAACTAAACATAACTGACATCAATTGACCAGCATTGTTGTAACTAATGCATCAATAATGCATAAAAACCCAGTTACAGCAAATATATCTGTGTTTAAACATCAAGAGTCAGGAGCCCAATTAAAGCAAACACTGATCTCCACAATGGTATTGTCAAACAAAACAATAAAACATCATCATCTAAACATCTGTTCATTCTCAATAAGATCTTCTATAGACATCTGACAGAAATAAAATCAGTCTGGTTAGAAATGCGTAAAGTTGGTAAAGCTGTGTGTTGAGTTGTTTAAATATTCAGTTGATTTCATCTAAGGCTGTGGCTGAAGTCAGTTCTATAGTTCTTGTGTTTGTCTTGTTTCTCTTTCAATCAGTGATTCTGCTCATTAACAGCAGCTGTTCGTCAGTGTCTGAAGTCACTCATTAGTTTTCATTCTCTCTGTAAGGTGGACTATATTAGTAAACTCATGTAGGGAATAGTGAATGAGGGTGTAGAGTTTGATTTTAAACACAGTCTCTGAGTGTTGATTTTGAACGCTGTTAATTCACCATACATAGCAGCAGGCTACTTTTTCGGAAATGACAAATAATACCCAGAATGCACTGTTTTAATGGAAAACAGCATGTTACTGTCAAAATTTGGCCGTTTTTTTACAGCGATTTTTAACAGTGCAGACAGAGTATTCAACAGTAAAGACTGGTCTAGACATTCTTAGACATTACTTTGATATTGTCTAAACATTAGCCCTACTTTAATGTCAATATGTCAATATGAAACATAAAACATTCCTGACGCCTTACAGATGCATTGAAAAGTTGCCTATGATATTTCAAAATGTTGCACTCGATTTCACACATGGGCGTCGGAACCATTGAATGTTGGTGGGACAGGACCCATCCACTTTTGAAGACCAATGATATCGGACCCACCCACTTTTACTGTTGTTCTGTCGATTTGTCCTACCTTGTCAGATTTTCCTACCGCGAGTTTCTGCTTCGCGTCTGTGACTACGTAAAATTATTCAGTGTAATTTTGCCGAAGATGCGTAATAAGCAATGAGGATGATAGTTAAAATGATTTGACAGTGCAAAACACCTCATCAGATTGCACTACCACTGCAAAATGTACCCAAGAAACCAAAAACCACGGGACTACAGACCTGTTGCTTTAACATCTGTGGTCATGAAGTCATTTGAGAGACTGGTGTTGGCCTACTTGAAGGACATTACTGGACCCTTGCTGGACCCCCTGCAGTTTGCTTTTGACAGTAACATGCTGTGATACCCATGCTGGGTATCAGCACACTATAAAACCTCACCCATGACTTGTTCTCACCATTGTTGAGATTCATACGATGATTCTTGATGTGTGTATCTAAATTATATTAAAAGTTTATTTAAAAAAAAAAGAAAAAATGAGTGGTGATTTTTACATTTGCATGACCAGTTGTATTTTTTTTTAAATCTAGCATCAATATTCAATAAAAGAAAAGACACCGGATAAAACTTGTGTGTTTCGTACTAGTACGTAAGTCGCGTAAAGTTTTTGTGTGTTAGTCTGTTGTGTGTGTTGCAGATTCCCATTGGCCCACCAGTCTGTCACTCTCCCACCTGGATGATGACGCCCCGGTTTACGTTATCCAATCATCTCACGGCGGCCGGTTTAAAGTCCCGCTACTGTCCCGCGCGCTCCAGCTTTTTCGCTCACCTTGTACCATTTCTTTGCTACGTTTGTACGCTCCTTTCTTGTTATTTTGTTATACTGTCTGAGATTGCTTTGTTCGCTGTGTGTTTATATGTCCTGAAAAGTCCTTTGTTGTTATAGTGTTTGTACAGTGTACAGTCTTTCGTTTACTGTTCCGTCTGTTCCCCACTGTACGCTAGGTTGGGAAGGCGTGAGCAGGTAAGTAGGTCGCGCGACATACATTGCACAACACGTAGGACATTCTGGATGTATTAGATACACTAGTTTAGGAGAGAGTGCCACCCGCTGTACGTTTTTGTTTTTCCCCTTAGTTAGAATAGTTTAGTTAGGGCGTTGTTACGCCGAAGACCCTTTTTTTTCTACATTTTCTTTTGGGTAGTTAGCTTAGATTACCAACACTAGCTAGCTGTGTTTTGTTTTGTTTATTTATTTTATTTGGCACCTCTCGTGCTCCCCCTTCCCACCTTCTTTCTTTTGTTTTGTCGATGTTTGATTGTTTGTTTCTTTTGTAAATACTGTAAATATTGTAAATACTTTGATACCACTGGTTTTCACTGAGCACTGTGCACAATAAATAGTCATTAATATAAAAATCTTGCTCTTTATTTGCCTGCTAGCACCTTTGCATATTCACACACACGGTTAAATGTTATTTTCCCCTTTTACCCTTAGTCCTGCAAAAATCTAAAAATCTAAGGGGCGTAACATTTATGGGGGCTCGTCCGGGATCCAAACAATTTGATCCTTCCCGGTTATTAACTTTGTGTGTGTGCTTATGCCTTTATGTTGGTTTGCGCTGTAACAAAGAGAAAACGCTTGTGTACAGTACTATCGGATATAGTGAAAGTGGGATAAAAGAAAACATGAATACCTTTGATTTACAGTCATTTATTGATAATCCAACATTAGACAAATTCGACAGGTGTAGGAAGGATGATTTATTGAAAATCGCTGACCATTATGGGATCTCTGTGGTGAGGCAAGCATTAAAGAAAACAATTAAAAGTGTTCTTTATCAAAAGCTGGTTGAACTAAACGTGCTTGTGTTGCCAGATGCGGACGATGGTGAGGCCGCCCAGTCGGCTGGTGATACGCGCCCAAATAGCCCTGTTGCGTCGGAGAAGGCGCTGAGCGAGGCCGCCGAGGTGGAGGTGGAGTCCGATGCCAAGGCCGCCTTGCCGCCCTTTTACCCTTTCTCTCCGCCTTCCAGCGGGTCTGAGAGCGACGTGCAGCTTAAGGCCTGGCTCGCCCGTATGCAGATGGAAGCGCAGGAGCGGGCTCAAACGCGTCAGGCCGAGATGGAGCTGCGCCTCAAGGTCCGCATGTTAGAGATTGAAGCTGAAAAACAGGTAAAATTGCGACAAATTGAGCTGGAGGCGATGAAGGTTACCTCTGGCGCAGTTGCTCAACCCAGTCCTGTTCCCCCTGTAAATGTTGCAAGCGATAGTTCAGCAGCTGCTTTTGATATTAGTAAACATATCGCTCTAGTGCCTCACTTCAGAGAAAACAAGGTGGACACTTACTTTATCGCTTTTGAGCGTATAGCGTCCGCACTCCGTTGGCCGAAAGAGGTATGGCCTCTTTTACTGCATTGTAAGCTTATCAGGAAAGCCCAAGAGGTTTGTTCGGCACTACCGTTAGAGGAAAGTTTGCAGTATGAGTCTGTAAAGAACGCTGTTCTCCGCGCTTATGAATTGGTACCTGAAGCATACAGACAGCGTTTTCGAAATCATAAAAAATCAGCGCAACAAACATTCGTTGAATTCGCTAGAGAAAAAGGAATTATTTTTGATAAATGGCTAACGGCAAGTAAGGTGCAAGATTTTGATTCCCTAAAAGATTTGGTGCTTCTAGAGGACTTTAAAGGTTGCTTACCTGAAAGGGTGGTTACATATTTAAATGAACAAAAAGTCACATCGCTGTCACAAGCTGCTGTTCTTGCAGACGAATTTGTTTTAACACACAAGAGTGTGTTTGTTTCGGCTCGCACTGACAAAGCACCGGTTTGGACTCCGTCGCAGAGCACGAACCCCCGTGTTAAAACTGGCCCACCACCACCTAAAGAACTGAGAGAATGTTTTTATTGTATTATATATTATATACATTTACAGTGTGAGCTGCTCACAGGATTTGTTAAAGTCGGGGTACGTTCCTCATTTCCTGTTAAGGGAGTTGCTTTCATTCTGGGTAACGACTTAGCTGGAGGAAAGGTAACACCAGTGGTAGAGGTTGTTGACAAGCCCGATTGTTTTGTTGGTGCAGATGACATTGCTGATGAGTATCCAGATGTTTTTGCTGCTAACGTTGTGACTCGCGCACAGGCAAAAAGAATAGGCAATGACATTACTTTGAACGATTCATTTATATTGCCACTCTTTGCGGAGGAAACGTCTCAGGTTACGTATGTAACCCTGGTTCCCTGAGATGGGAACGAGACACTGCGTCCTCTAGGGGGCGCTAGGGGGGAACGCCGTCTGCGTGACCCGTGTTTGAAGTCTACATACAAAAACATCAACAGAGTTGGCCGGCGACAGCCTATGACGTCACTTCCGGCGCGATTCGTCGCTGCCAGAGCGTCACTACCGGCGCGACCACAGTATAAAAGGGCGCCGGTAGAGCAGGACGGTCACTTCTTCATCTGAAGCTCACATCCTGAAGCATGGCCACGAGCCTAGAGGACGCAGTGTCTCGTTCCCTTCTCAGGGAACCAGGGTTACATACGTAACCTGAGACGTTCCCTTTTGAGGAACTCGAACTGCGTCCTCTAGGGGGCACTAGGGGGAACGGTTATACCCACGCTGCCATGCTGAGGGGAGTGCCTGTCGTGGGAGACAAGCACTAAGTACCAACTCCCTAGGTCTTAAGGGAGTTGCCCCTGAGATAAGTGACAGCTGTCAGTAAAGTATCCCCTACGGCCAGAGCCTGGGCTACATACCTAACTTACCTGTAAGGGTCGAGCCTGACCCGAGGCAGAGCCCAAGCTTGGAAACCGAAGTATTGTTTTAAGGGGATATGGCCGAAAGCCTAGGTTGGCCTGATACTCAGGAGCCACTGTAGTTCTGCATGATTCCCTCAGGAGCCGTAAACAGAACGCAGTGGTAACTCCCTGCTCACCTTGGTGAGCGTGAATAAGGAGCGCGCTGGAAATAGAGCACGAAAACCATTCTTTTAGCCTGGCAGATGCTATGGAGAGGGACCCAAGGTGACCGGGGTTTTCAACCATCTCGAGAAAGGGTACGGGCAATAGCGCGTGAATCCCTATTTTTTATTTTTCCCTAGGATTTTAGAATGGACGCAGAACACCGGTGCATTCCATACCACAACGTGGATTTGAGAAAAGTGCCCAAAGGTTCACGTGTGCACTTACCATACTCATGGATTTTAGACGTACCGTTGAGAAACGGTGAAATAAGAAGACCCTCAGGGTGAGGGGAATACTGCCGGCTTAACAAGGCTCTAGGGGGAAGGCAGTAGGGGCGTATCTCACCGCCCAAGAAGGCAATGCTCAAACAAAACCCTCAAGGAGAGGGGAGCAAAGATGCCAAGCAGACAGTAGCCTCGGCTATCTATCCACTACACTGCCAGGAGCCGATACACGTAACCACACAGGAGACGGCAGTGTATCGGGACAGGCTTCCACTCCCTGGAAGGAGGAGCCACTGATTCCCCAGGGGGGACGAGCTCATAGACCTCTTATATAAAGAGGGGAGCATCGTCGAGCCCTGTACAGGAGCCTTGGATGAGATCTGGTCCTGGTAAGCAGTTCCATGGGCCCAAGGGGGGGAAGGCAGTAAGGGCGAACCTCAGTTGCCCGAGGGAAATGCTCGAGCAGACTCAAAAACTCCCCGAAGGGAGGGGAGCATGCACCAAGCAGACAGCGGCCGCAGCTGGCTGTCTAATAATACTGCCAATACATCTTAACCGAAAGGCAGTGTATCAGAACAGGCCTCTACTCCCGAAGACGGGAGGGACACCTGAACCCCCAAAGGGGGACGAGTCTCTAGCAAACCCTTCCCGCAGAAAGGGGAGCCTCGTCGCGCCTTGCCCAGGAAGAGATACAGGGACCAGACCTGAAGGGGAGCCACCTCTAAAAGGCTGCAAAGAAAGCAGCAACATCCCCAGCCCTCAGGCTGTTCTACGGGTAACCTCTCAAGGGGGCTTAAGCCCTTCCCACCCGACACAGACCTATGCTTACCACCTCAATGGAAAGCAAGGGCCCTGCTCTACCAAGGCCCGCAGAACCCTGGGAGCGAGGGCCGAGAAAGAGGCTCCTAGGCATAATCAGAGAATTTCCACAGAAATAACTCTGACTCGTAAGATGGTGAAACATAGCGCGATCAGGCCCACTCCTCAGAGGGGCGACCCGCTAGATCACCACCTTGTCAGGGAGCAGGTCTGTGTAAGGGGCGGAAAACCCAGCACCAGAAGACCTCTCAGGGCAGGACGCAAATAGAGGGTCTCAACCAGGTGACCTCAGGTCCATGTGTCTATCCCAAGCGACCAGGAGCTCCCTGCGAAAAAGACTTCCGAAGAGCTTACCCGGAGGTAGGGCAGTAACCCTAGTTGTAGTGCTGTAGTGAGGACCTGAAAGCCAAAAGTGGCCATGATGTCTTCATGATGAAGGCAGATCCAGGACAAGCAGGCCACAACCATAGTCAGAGACCAGAGGGGGGTGCTCGAAGAGGACCTGGTTAAAAAAAAAAAAACAGAAAACACAAGAGACAGGTCTGAACATACAGCAAAAGGAGACAGACACATGATAAAGGATCGTACTCACCCATCCGAGCCCTGAAAGGAGGCCTAGGAAGAGATACGGATGAGATATCACTGGGAGTCACCTCTATAAGACTGCACAGAGAGCAGTAGCATCCCCAGCCCTCAGGCTATGTTTCAGGTATTCTCTTAAGGAGGCATTAACCATTCTTACCCCACACAGACCTGTGCTTACCATCTCAATGGAAAGCATAGGGCCCCGCTCTATCAAGGCCCGCAGAACCTCGAGAACAAGGGCCACAATGTAGCCAAAGGCTCCTTGGAGCACCAGAGTGTTTCCGCAGAAACGAGTCTGATTCATAAGATGGAGAAACATAGCGTGATCAAACCCACTCCTCGGAGGGGCGACTCGCTAGATCACCAAATGGCATGAGAATAGGTCTGTATGAAAAAGGGTGGAAATCCAGAAACAGAGGCCCTTCAGGGCGGGACGCAGATAGAGGGTCTCAGCCAGGTGGCCTAGGTCCACTTGTCTATCCAAGCATGTCCAGGAGCTTCCTGCGAGAAAGACTTCCGAAAAGCTTACCTGAAGGTAGGACCACAGCCCTAGATGCAGTGCTGTAGTGGGGACCTGAAAGTTTCCCAATCGATATGCCGAAGGCAGATCCAGGCAAGCAAACCATAACCATGGTCAAAGACCAGAGGGGGGTGCTCGAAGAGGACCTACCAAAGGAAACGCACAAGACAGGTCCCAGAAGTACAGCATGGTTAGACACATAATAAGGGATCGGTTCCCACGCCTGACTCCAGTTACCAGAAAGACCTTCTTGAGAAACTGCCAGACCATCATAGTGGGTCACCTACTTATAACCCTAACAGGGGAGATAACACCATCTAGGCAGGGGCTCAGGGAGACCACTGCTTAAAAACCCTATAAGGGGAGCAATCACAGAGTTAACAGAAAAGGGAAATCAACCACGATTGACCTGGCCACAAAGAATGGGCTGTCTACCCACTTCCCAGGCAGGGGAGACAGCACTTACCTGACTAAGAGCTCAAAGAGACCGCTACTTAGAAACCCTAGGAAGGGGAGCGATCACCGAGCTAACACCTGGCTATCCTCAGATAGACAGCTCTATGAAAGGGGACAGGTTAACACACAGCTAGCCTCAGATAGCTGCACTTAATCACATAAATAGCGCAAAAAAGCTATAATCATCCTCAGATGGCTATACTATACTCTTCATTTTCTGTCCATACCCTCGAGTATGGCAGAAAATTAACACCACAATCGCAACGCGCAGCATATGTTCAACCCCCTGGGGAGCTGAACACGCTCCGCCCACGCGCCAGACTCCCGTGCGAATCAGGCAGAACGGAGCCGCCGCCGCGATTGCGTTGTTAATGCCCGAGAGGCGAGCACACTCATGCAAATTCGGGTATAGAGAAGACTCACCTCCCTCCTTTGCGAATGCATCGCGATGAGCACATCCAGTTCCCTCGCGAGCTGGACGCGCTGCTCCCGACCACACATACACAGCTCGCGAGCTTCGTGCAAGCGGCTACGAGAGCACGCCAGTCCATCGCAAGAAATAAGCACTGAATGCGACGATCGCATTTAACTCCCTCGAGAGCTGAAAGCGCAGAAGACTACCGCACACACGGCCCGCGAGCCCTGTGTAAGCGAGTATGAGAGCGTGTCTGCCTCTCGCAACAAGCAAAAAATGCGATGATCTCGTTCAACTCCCTCGGGAGCCGATATTAACTTAATCCTCACCATATAAGGACCGTATGATAGGTGCGGGTATCAGAGCGTGTTTTTTTCTCGCAAGAGACAAGCAAAGAGCGCAATAAACTCCACGGGAGCAAAGAGCGCTTGCTCCTTACCACGCATCGTCACACGCGAGCCATAATTAAAACATTTGGTGAGAAACATGCACTCAATTCGAGCTTTGGTTACAGACAAAAGGTCAGTGAAGACGAAGAAGAGGCCGTCCTGCTCTACCGGCGCCCTTTTATACTGTGGTTGCGCCGGTAGTGACGCTCCGGCAGCGACGAATCGCGCCGGAAGTGACGTCATAGGCTGTCGCCGGCCAACTCTGTTGATGTTTTTGTAAGTAGACTTCAGACACGGGTCACGCAGACGGCGTTCCCCCCTAGCGCCCCCTAGAGGACGCAGTTCGAGTTCCTCGAAAGGGAAGCGTTGTGCCCGAGCCACAAGTTGTCAATGATAAAAAGTCGGGTATGGTGCTGCAAGATGCTGAAATGTTGACTGTACCTGTTACTCGTGAAGTGATGATCGCAGCGCAGCGATTCCTCTTTGGTAAACTGCTTCTCCGCAGCTGAATGTCCAAAGTCTGTAAAAGACAACAAAGCTGAGTATGTTTTAGAAGATGGACTACTCTTACGTAAGTGGAGGCCTGTTGCAGGTATGAGTAATGATTAGGATCTTACCTGTCAAATTGTCCTGCTGTCGGCTTACAGACAGCAAGTGCTAAGTTTGGCTCACGATCATTATTTATCTGGTCATCTCGGAATTACAAAAACGTATAACCGAATATTGAGGCATTTTTTCTGGCCTGGCCTGAAAAAAGATGTATGTCATTATTGTCGCACTTGTCACGTTTGTCAAGTAACAGGAAAGCCGAATCAAAAGATCCCACCTGCCCCATTAGTTCCGATCCCAGTAATTGGTGAGCCGTTTGAGCATGTCATTTTGGATTGTGTCGGCCCGTTACCTAAGACAAAATCAGGAAATCAGTTTTTGTTAACAATCATGTGCTCGGCAACTCGATTCCCAGAAGCAATTCCGTTGAGGAAAATTACTTCTGCTGCTATTGTGAAGTCGCTGATCAAATTCTTCTCCACATTTGGACTACCCAAAATTGTGCAGACAGACCAAGGAACGAATTTTCTCTCGAAACTGTTCGCGCAAGTGTTAAAAACTTTGGGGATTACTCACAGAGTTTCCAGTCCATACCACCCAGAAAGCCAAGGTTCGATCGAACGCTTTCACCAAACGCTAAAATCAATGCTGCGTAAATACTGCCTAAGCTCTGGTAAGGACTGGGATGATGGGGTTCCTTTAGTTTTGTTTGGCATTCGTGAAACCGTTCAAGAGTCGCTTGGTTTTAGTCCGGCAGATTTAGTATTTGGGCATACAGTGCGTGGCCCGCTCAAAATGTTAAAAGAAGGAATGTTGGATGAAGGGGCATCCTCAAAGGAAAATATACTAGATTATGTTAGCCATTTCAGAGAGCGATTACACACTGCCTGTACGTTTGCAAAAGAATAATTGGCCGAGGCTCAGAAAGGCATGAAGAAACGCTTCGATAGAAGAGCTGTCTCTCGTGTAATTAAACCTGGAGACCAGGTTTTGGTACTTCTGCCCGTTCCTGGTTCTGCTCTGTCAGCCCGTTTTGCTGGTCCATATGTGGTATCTAAAAAACTGAGCGACACAGATTTTGTAATACATACTCCTGACCGTAAGCGGAAATTTCGAACCTGTCATGTTAATATGTTAAAGCTGTATTGTTCTAGAGAATCACCTGAGAGGGTTGCCGAGGAGATGGTTAGTTCGGAAACTGGCCCTGTGTCGATTCCTGCTGCGGTTGTTTCCAGCACCACTACCGAGAATTGCGAATTGTTATCGCCTTCTGCTGGTGAATCACTCGCAGACGATGGTATTTCAATTCGTAATGCTCAGATGAGTCCTAGGCTCTCTAATTCCGAAATACTGCGGACTCTGCCGGGTTTTCTTACTAATTTAACACAGACACAGAGACAGGACATCGCTGAAATAATTAATGATTTCATCATGTTGTTTAATGATATTCCCACTCAAACGAATGTCTTACAACATGACATTAAAATCACTTGTGTGTCACCGATTAAACAACACGCCTATCGTGTAAATAGTACAAAACGATCTGTAATGAAAGCAGAAGTTGGGTACTTACTAGAAAATGGTCTTGCTGAACCCAGTTTCAGCCCATGGAGCTCTCCGTGTCTCCTCGTCCCAAAACCAGACGGTACATTTCGGTTCTGTACCGACTACAGAAAGGTAAATTCTGTTACAGTCCCAGACAGTTATCCTCTGCCTAGGATGGAGGACTGTATTGACAATTTGGGCTCCGCAAAATTTGTAACCAAATTGGATTTACTGAAAGGGTACTGGCAAGTCCCCCTCATCCCTCGTGCCGCTGAAATATCTGCGTTCATAACTCCGGATAATTTCCTGCAATATAAGGTTATGGCATTCGGGTTACGAAATGCTCCGGCAACATTTCAACGTCTTGTCAATACCGTATTATCAGGAGTACCCAATTGCAACGCTTACCTTGATGACCTGGTGATTTATTCTTCTGATTGGCAGGAACATTTGACTCTGCTTAGAACAGTGTTTAAACGGTTAGCCGATGCATCCTTAACTGTTAATCTTGCAAAGTGCAAGTTTGGAAAGGCCACCATCACATACCTGGGTAAGATAGTCGGTCAAGGTCAAGTCCGGCCTGTCAGTGCCAAAGTTTCCGCTATCGCTGATTTTGTGTGGTCTGAATCGTAAACTAAGTAAACACTGATCTCCACCGTGATAGTAAAAGAAAAACAAAATCTAAACCTCTGCAACTCTCTTCTGTAGACGTCTGACAGAAATAAAGTCAGTGTGGTAATAATTGAAGCTGGTAATGCTGTTTTAGGAGTTTAATCAGATCTTGAGAGATTTAATGTCTTTTATTTCAGCTGATGTCATCTAAGGCTGTGGCTGAAGTCAGTTGTTCTTGTGTTATTCTTTCATTCAGTGATTTTGTTTGTTAACAGCTGGTGTTCATCACTAATGCTCAATCAGAACGTGATCAATCATATAATTATCTCATTAACTTCAGCACTAATTCAGTATTACTCAAACACTCTGTAGTGTTGACACATTATAAGTGTTCATTTAAAACTGAGGATTTTGCTGTGGGTTTTAAAGGGTTAAAGATGTACGATGAAAAAAAAACAGCATGAAATGTAATTTAACAGTAATAAACTGTAATTAATTTACGGCAACACACTGTAGAAAAGCAGTAACATCTGTTACATATGGTAACATACTGTTAAAATGAAGAGCTGTAAATTAACGGTAGAGAGCTGTAAAGTAGCAGTATAATGCTGGCAACCACAGCTGCCAGTAGATTACTGTTATTTTACAGTGCAATTTTTTACAGTGTATGCAAGGATCTTGTTTGTGGACTTCAGCTCTGCTTTCAACACCATCATTCCAGATATCCTTCAGAATAAACTGTCACAGCTCTCTGTCCCCACCTCCATCTGTCAGTGGATCACCAGCCTCCTGACAGACATGCAGCAGCTAGTGAGGCTGGGAAAACTCACATCCGGCACCCGCACCATCAGCACTGGAGCTCCCCAGGGCTGCGTTCTCTCCCCACTGCTCTTCTCCCTCTACACAAATGACTGCACCTCTAAAGATCCCTCTGTCAAACTTCTGAAGTCACAGACATCGATCTCATCCGGGATGGCGACAAATCTGCTTACAGACAGGAAGTTGAGCAGCTGTCTCTCTGGTGCAGTCACAACAACCTGGAGCTCAACACGCTCAAAACTGTAGAGATGACGGTGGACTTCCGGAAAAAGCCCCCTGCACTCACCCCTCTCACCATCATGAACAGCACTGTGGCTGCAGTGGACTCATTCAAGTTCCTAGGAACTAACATCTCCCAGGACCTGAAGTGGGACATTCACATTGACTTCATTGTGAAAAAAGCCCAGCAGAGGTTGTACTTTCTTCGTCAACTGAAAAAGTTCAATCTACCACAGGCACTGGTGACACAGTTTTACTCCTCTGTCATTGAGTCAGTTCTGTGCTCTTCTATAACTGTTTGGTTTGGGGCAGCCAGTAAATCAGATATACGAAGATTGCAACGGACTGTTAGGACAGCAGAAAGAATCATTGGTGTGCACCTGCCCAACCTTCAGGACTTGTACATCTCCAGAGTGAAGAAACAGGCAAGAAACATCATCCAAGACCCTTCTCACCCCGGACACAACCTGTTTGCACTTCTCCCCTCAGGCAGACGCTACAGATCCCTGAGCACTAAAACATCTAGACATAATAACAGCTTTTTCCCAAATGCCATCTCCAGCTTAAACAGATAAACATGAACATTACCTGGGTTCTACAATTCATTTCTGTATTTCTTTCTCCATTTCTAATTATTGTCTCTTTCTGTAGTATTATTATGTAAATACTCATGCACATCTCTTATTTATATAGCTGTATATAGAGAAAATAATGCACAAATCTGTACATAAATCATCTGTTCCAGATTCATACATTATTATTTATTTTTAAGTTTTTATTTTATTTAAATGTTGTATGTATGTATGTATGTACCAGGAACACCTTAAAAAACCACAACAAATTCCTCGTGTGTTTGCGCACACTTGGTGAATAAAGCTGATTCTGATTCTGATTCTCAAATAAACAGGTAGGACGGTTTGACAGTGCAAAATACCTTATTAAAATAAACAGGTAGGATGATTTTACAGTTTTAATCTGTAGTTTCTAGACAGATGTACAAACTCACCCTAAAAACAGATGATGATATAAATTTGAAATTGAAATGATTGAGATCATATATAATCATGCAGAATAACAAGAAAAAGAGAATGTTAATGTTAATTAAAAATGTATCAAAAGTTCAAAATCATACAACACAGAGGCATAATACAAAATATTAAAAACAATAGTTACTATTAATAGAAACATGGCCTAAATAAGACCACATAGTGCTGCAGATTGTAATCAATTCAAATGATACAGGAAAATAGAAAAATCTCACATTCTATGATAAAGAAATCATTTGTTCCCCACACATTTTTGCACATAAACACATTTAGGCTATTCTTTTTGAAGTTGCAGCACTCAAAATGTGTCCATCTATTGCAGCTCTCACACTGTACCTGAAAATAAAAAAGATGAATATATTAGTAAATTAGTATATTTACAACCATGTAGAATATACAATATGTAAAACTTATTCAAAAATTTAATATGATATATTACATTACATATTCTATAAAAGTATAAATTTGTGAAACTTCGCAATTTAGATTAACTTTTTATTTAAACTAAACAAAATAAAATAAAAAAAAAAACAGCAAATGAAACTATTGTTTTTTTGTTTTTTTAGGTTGGGTATTATATCTAGTTTACATACTGTTTCAATCAATGTATATTTTACATCAAGCAATCAAATAATTTTGAAATGGTTCACTAATAAATGATGCATGTCTCATATCTAGCCTAACATTTCCAAGAAAAATGCTAACAAACACGATCACTTATGCGGTTACATGAATATGATGCTAGCTTGCTTCGCAATGTGACCTTTTACAGTTCTCAGCTGTCTTGGTATAATACAAACTAACAGAAATAGTCAAAAACTGACCTTACATAAAGAAATAGTCAAAAACCTACCTTACATCCAAAAATCCATGCGCAGGTAGTAAAAAAATATGGGCGTGTTTTTCAGCGTGACAAAAATGACACAATATTGATGTGCGCATGTGCAGTAAGCCCGGGTAGGAAAATCTGACGTCTCTAATTCAGCGAATATGTCTGTGCACATTTAGAGCGCCATCAGTCAAATCCATTCCACATGACGAATGCGCTAATAGAGTAAACTCACGGGTATGATCAGGCAGCATCTGGGGTGGAGGAGTGGACGGAGCAGGAGCGGGCGCATCAGGCGCAATCATCAAACATATTTCAATGGAAGCGGGCGCCACGGTCCTGACCGCATCGCTGTCTTTACTGGGTGTGTTTAGGGAATATTCGCACCTGCTGCACTTCTGTAACACAGCCAAGTAAATGAAGCATCTGCCCATATCTGCTGCTCAGATACACCTAATCCTACCCGATACTTTATTCAAACTTTTCGATTATTTCTTTAGTTTTTATTTTTATTGAAAACAAACGCCTTTCCAATGTAAAATGAAATGTGAGAAAGCAGAAAATTGATTTCGGCAATAGGCGGACGCAAACTCGGGTCATTTGCGTCAAAAAACACTAGTTATTCACTTTACCACTTACGCCACTGAAAACGTGGTTAATCAGCCGTGTTTTGCAATGTTGTCACATTAGGGGCAGATCCAACATACATACATAAAAGTCACCAGACTACAGAAAATGACATATACTTAGTTAATTTTTTGGGGTGGAGGACCCACCCACACACATTTTAGTCAAGAATTATAGTTTTGAAAAAGTCCAACTAGTAAATGCATTCAAGTTTATGTCACAACAACACATTTTCTAATGCCAAGAAACATTACTTACAAGAGTTCCCCTCAGATGGTAGTACCCGCGCTTGTTGTTTGTGAGATAAACAAGCTTAACCTGTTCCTCTCAGCGCATCCTCATCTGGAGTAAATACAAGGCTTTTTCCTCTCAGCGCTTTCTTCCAAAAACGAAAGTATCCGACACAAACACGTTGCCGCTTTGTTTACAAGTTGATGTGGGCGTTCATTTTGCACGTCTCTCACGTGGATGTTTGTCATAACAATAGCGCCGCACAGCGCGTGGGCGTGAACTAATTAGAGGTAATGAGGTCAGATGGGAAAAACAGGACATGGTATTGGTTTCATACGGATTACTTACACACAGAATATGTGTTTCCGATTAAACTTAGTTCATTTAAAAGTAGACATTCCAAGCTTTCTATAGACATATCTCTGGTGTTTGTGTGTCATGTATTCGCTGAGTTTTAGTTCATTTTAGTGACGCATTTCAACTGGATATTCACAGAGACTGAGACTGAAAGGACACCCTGTATAATTTATTTATTTTAAAAAACCACAAACAATTGTTGATATGTTAAGCGTGCACAAATAAAAGTAAACTTTCTACAGATTCAGGTGATGTATTACTTTTATGTGTCCGATCAACTCATACAGTTTTTTTAAGCATATGTACATCTGTACACACTTTACATGACAAATGAATGTCACCCAGAACAGTGGTGCATGTCACACCAAAAAGATATATAAACTCCGTGTGAAGCACTTCAACACCCTCAATCACTATCCAACATCAAATGGAGTGATGGTGGCATCACCTCCCTCACCATTAATGCTGTAGAAAAACAAAAAAATAAAAAAAATCTGGACACACTTTTACATGACAAATGAATGTCACCCAGAACAGTGGTGCGTGTCACACACACACACAAAAAAACGGTATATAAACTTTCAAGTGTTTTTAAATTAAATGGTTTCAAGTGCAAAGCAGGCCTTTATGTTAAACGCCACAAACTTTTAAGTGCTCAGTGTTGGTTCATTCATACTGTTTTTTTAAGCATCTGTACATCTCTACATGCTTTTTTGGCATCACCTCCCTCAGCATTAATGCTGTAGAAAAAAAAAAAAGTCTGGACACGCGTCACATGACAAAGAAACATGTCACCCAGAAAAGTGGTGTGTGTCACACAAAAAAGAAAGAAAGAAAAAAAAGGTATGTAAACTTAAGTGTTTTTCAATTAAATTGTTTCAAGTGCAAAGCAGCCCTTCATGTTAAACGCCCACACGCTCAATGTTGGTTCACTCATACAGTTTGTTTTTAAGCATCTGTACCTTGATTGAGAGTCTGGTAGCATCCAGCTGGAGGAAGATTTTCTGAAGCACCTCAAAGAACGTTTTCAGTTCCTGAGGATAACTGAGGTTCATTGCATATATGACACCCATTAAGAGTGCACATGCAGAAGCGATGTCACCCAAGTTCTGAAGCACTTCAACACCCTCAATCACTATTCCAACATCAACTGGAGTGTTGGTGGCATCCCCTCCCTCAGGATTAATACTGTAGATGCCAAAGACAACTTGTTCAAGGTCCCTCTGGGCAGCACTGCCATCTGAATCCTTTCCACATACACACACACAAAAAAAAGATAATGAAATCACCAGCCAATTACATAATTCCAAAGAGCTCATTTGCATTGCAATTTTCTCCATAAATGTTTTAAAATAGTGCTTTACTTTCTTGATTTCTCACAGTTTGTACACTCACTGGCCACTTAATTAAGTACACCTGTATGATCTGATGTCATCTAATATAGCAGCTCTGCCATAAATTCTACTTTTGTAAGATTATAATTTTTAAATTTGTAAGATTAAATGATCAGAAACGTGATTTTGGTCTAGATCAAAATTGCCATTCCTACAAGCCACATCCCACAATGTTAAATGGATAGTGTGATATTATTAAAAGTCCTAGGATACTGCTGCAGTAATTGTTAGTATTACCTACCAGATATTCTTGGAAGAGACTGCTTGGATCTTCATTTAGATAGATATAAAGTGCCCTGAGGAGGCACTCCCTCATCTTTCAACAATTTCATTCTAAATAGAAAAAAGCAGCATCAACATACATACTATAAACCTATTACACTTTTAAAATTATGTGAAATGGGCGAAACTTTAACTATAAAAGTAGGCACATGTACAATGACCATTTACTTATACAAACATTATCAATGATTATGCAATTAGTTAATTACAGAATACACTCAAGTAGGGCTGTTACGAAAACTACTTTTTGTTGTGCAATATTTTGTAGTGATGTGACGTTCTGCGCCGAAGCGTCGAAGCTGGTATCAAAAAAACGAAACATCTGGCAGTGAAGCAGTGTACCGGAGCTTGATTCGTTTTGCCATAAACACGTGATCAGTGACGTCCGAAGCTTCGTTTTCCTCTACAACCACGTGACTGCTTCGTAATCTGATTCAAAAATAGCGCAAACCCCTTGCGCAGGTTTCGAGTGTCATGCACCTCTGTAATCGGTATTGAACGGAGACTGAGTTTATTTGAATCTTCAGCATGGAACCAGCTAAGAAAAGAGGCCGTTCGGAAGTCTGGCAGCATTTTCAAGTTGTATCAACAAATAAAGTAAGATAATAATAATAAGAATAACAATAATTATTATTATTAAGAATGGTATTTTAAATTAACAAATATCTATAAGAATGAATTAAAATATGAATAAATATTTACATGTGTATTTTATGCCTGTTTATGAAAATAATTACAATATGTTAATACTAATATTAATACATGTCACTGTAGGTTGAGTGCCTAATTTGTGAAATAAAAAAAGAAACAGACTTAGCCCTTCTAGTGTTGAACAAATCCTGTTCCTTAATAAAAATTTGTAATTTCTTCTATTACTCACAAAATAAAATGTCAATTCCCCAGTTCACAAGCACTTCACAATTCTACAATAATGTTCTTTTCTTTTTATTATATATACATGAGCCTTACCTATGAACTCATAGGTATAGGACTAAGGTTTTTTTGTTTGTGTGAATAAGGCTGCATGTGTTGTTCAAGGCAGATTTATAAAAATATATATATATAAAAAAAAACTGTACGAGTTAGTTTGTCCCATTTATTCATTCTTTCATAAATTCATTAATAGGCTATTGTGTACTACATACACACAGAAAAACTGTTTTCAGAGCACAAAGTGTTTTATTACATGAAACAATACAAAATATAATAATAATGCCTAATAATAATAATAATAATAATAACGGGTCCTCTGAAACATGCAACACCTTCACCTTTTGACCACAAGATGTCATTAGTGTGCACAGTGATGGAAAGCTTCGAGTAATGAACCTTTTTACAATACATTTGAAGGGAAAGCTTTGGTGCTTCGGAAAGCTTCATTTCACCATCACTAATATTTTGCACTAAAATTAATTGCAATAAATCAAATTATTGCCATTTTAAGACCTTTTTATGCCACTGATTGCATAATGACTGTATAATGATAAAATAGCATTATAATGCAAGTACACTCTTTCAAAGAATATTTTATTCTTAAGAATATTTAGATACTGGAATGAGAAATGTGAACAAATATACCTTATCCTATAATGAAAAATTATCAGTGGCAATAATCGCAGCACCAAAAACGATCATGCTCTTTTACATACATCGTGCGAAAGGTCAATATATTGACCACTGCGACAGGCCTATACTCTCAAGTAGAGAAAAAAAGTGAAAAGGGAAACTTTTTGGGAAACTGCAGAGTGAATGATCAGCGTGTTGGTGGTACTATGCAATAAGAGTAGTTCTGTTCTTTCTGTTGCTTGTAACTTTGATTGGTCCTTCTGAATGTCACTACATCAGTTTCCTCTAATTTTGGTTATTTATCCATAGTACGTAGTGTAAATGTGAAATAGCAATTTGTTTAAAGGGAAAAAATACGCTGTTAATCTCAGAAGCTTTGTGAAATACAATCAAATAAATTTTAGATTCATATGCGGTACATTTGCAGATGTTATTGGTTTCTGACAAATGGCAACACAGACTAGACAAAATTTACTTATTCCTAAATGTGTTCTATAAAGAAGAAAACTATACCTGTGCAGTCGGGGCAAAGGTGAGGTCAATTTTCTTCCCTTTAGATCCACCCGTCTTCTTCAGCCCTCTGATGAGCTGATCAGCATGGTGGTCAAGTTGTGCAAAAAACGTTGTGACGAGGGGAACAGTGGTAATCCTTAGAAATTCTGTTTCCACCTTTAAATAAATGTCCACAAACAACCTGTCATTGGTGTATACTAAAATTTTAGTAAAAATACCATATGTTACTGTATTCTATAATTCTTTCACACTATCATTTGATGCATTATATAACATTGATTATGGATGTTTTAAGAAGCAGTTTATAACTCAGGCACAGTAAACAGTCCTGGCCATCTGGTCTTGAACTCTGCAATCATGGGTTTATCTCCGACTACCTCCTGTCTCCTATACGAAAAGGTCTTGGCCATCTTCTCCTTGATAACTGCATTGTTGTGTCTTTTTTTGACCTCGGACAACAGTACCACTCTTTCACCTTCAAGGCTGTCCTGGGTCTCTCCAGCAGGATGGGGGCAGAAACTTCTGCCTTTCTGGGTTTTTTAACGTTATAGGCCAGCTGGCACTTATCTGCAGGTTTGTTCTTGAGGGAATTAATGCTCATATCTGGGCACCCCAAGTTTCTTAGCTTTGTCCTATAGTTGGCCATCTTGTACTTGAGGCTAATTTTCCATCCATAGTAACCACTAGAGGATCCTTGTTCCCTCAAACATGGGTGAGCTTTGATTAAAGCTTCAGCAACAGATTCTATTTCCAAATTTGAAGGATATGCCTTGAACTTGACTAACTGGGGCACAGGTCAGGAAGCAGACAGACTGGCTAATCTGACCGTCTGCTAGCCACCTCATGTCACCAAAATCAGTTAATTCTCAGCACATAGAGACCCTTTCACCTAGATATCATGCTATAGAGACTTTGTCTGTTCCCCGAGCTAGACAATACAAAAGATGTCCAAACCAATTTAAGAGTAACAATCTAATCAACATTCAACAAATAAAAAATGTACATAATACAGAGAAACAATTGATAAAACTTGGCCTTTTGAATATCAGGTCCCTCTCTACAAAAGTGCTTTTTGTAAATGATATGCTCATTGATCATAACCTAGATGTGCTCTGTTTGACAGAAACCTGGCTAAAACCAGATGATTACATTATCTTAAACGAGTCTACCCCTCATGATTACTGTTATAAACACGAGCCACGTCTAAAAGGTAAAGGGGGAGGTGTTTCTACAATTTATAGCAATATTTTCAGTGTTTCTCAGAGAGCGGGCTTCAAGTATAACTCGTTTGAAGTAATGATGCTTCATGTAACATTATTCAGAGAAACAAGTGTTAATGATAAATCCCCTATGACGTTTGTACTTGCTACTGTATACAGGCCACCAGGGCACCATACTGTCACGAACCTGGTCGGTGTCCCGTTGTCTACTCACCACCAGATGTCACTCTCGCTCCACCCACTCACTCCGTCTGTCGCTTTGCATCTCGGACTGCATCTCCCATCCTCCACTGCTCTGATTGCGTCAGCCCCCGTGACCAATCAGGCATCCTATAAAACCCCGGTCCTTCTCAGTTGCACTTCCTGGATTGTTGTTTCATTGATAGATTGTATTGTTGTCTTGTTAGCGTTTCCTAGTTCCTGTTCCAAGTTCCTAGTTCCTGGTTTTTGATCTCTCGCCTGGTTATCTCGTTATCGTCTGTCTAGCCGCCTGCCTTTTTCGGACTATCGCTCGTCTTCCTGGACTATTCTCTCGTCTCGCCTCCTACATTTCTGTTTACTGTTGATTGACCCTGCCTGCACGACTATGTCTTTGTCTCGTATTATCAATAAAAGCTCGCATATGGATCCGCTCGCCTCACGTCTCTCACTCCCGGTAACACATACAGATTTTCTTAAATAGTTTGCTGATTTTATATCTGAGCTGGTGTTAGCTACAGATAAGGTCTTAATAGTAGGTGACTTTAACATCCATGTCGATAATGAAATCGATGCACTGGGAGCAGCATTTACAGACATTTTAAATTCTATTGGAGTTAGACAACACGTGTCAGGTCCCATTCATTGTCAAAATCATACTCTAGACTTAATACTGTCACATGGAATTGATGTCAATGCCGTTGAGATTCTGCAGCAAAGTGATGATATCTCTGATCATTATCTAGTCTCGTGTATACTCCAGATAAATAAAACTGTAAATTCAGCTCCTTATTACAAAGTATGGTAGAACCATCACTTCTACTACAAAAGATTGCTTTCTGAGTAATCTTCCTGACTTATCTGAATTCCTCAGCATGTCCAATAGCTCAGAAAAACTTGATGATGTAACAGAAACTATTGACTCTCTTTTCCAGGACTCTAGATACGGTCGCTCCTCTGCGCCTAAGAAAGATTAAGAAAAACAGTCCGACCCCGTGGTATAACGAGCACACTCGCGCCCTAAAGAGAGCAGTCCGGAAAATGGAGCGCAGCTGGAGGAAAACAAAATTAGAGGTTTTTCGTACTGCTTGGCGGGAATGTACCCTATCGTATAGGAAAGCATTAAAATCGGCAAGATCTGATTACTTTTCGACTCTTTTAGAAGATAACAAACATAACCCTAGGTATTTATTCAATACAGTGGCTAAGTTAAAAAATTAAAGAACCAACAGGCACTGACTATGCCCATCAGCATAGCAGTAATGACTTTATGAACTACTTTACTTCCAAGATCGATACTATTAGAGACAAAATTGTCACCATGCAGCCGTCAATTACAGTATCGCATCAGGTAGTGTCCTATAGATCTCCTGGGGAACAATTCCACACATTCTCTACTATAGGTCAGGATGAATTGTATAAACTTGTTAAAGCATCTAAACCAACAACTTGTATGCTAGACCCTATTCCATCTAGGCTACTAAAAGACTTGCTTCCAGATCTCATAGATCCTCTGCTAAATATTATTAATTCATCACTGTCATTAGGATATGTCCCCAAAACCTTCACACTGGCTGCTATTAAGCCTCTCATTAAAAAACCACAACTTGACCCCAACGAATTAATTAATTACAGACCTATCTCGAATCTCCCATTTCTGTTGAAGATGTTAGAAAAGGTTGTATCCTCACAATTATCTTCCTTCCTACAGAAAAATGATATCTGTGAGGATTTCCAGTCAGGTTTTAGACCGTACCATAGTACTGAGACTGCTCTTATTAGAGTTACAAATGATCTGCTCCTATCATCCGATCGTGGTTGTATCTCTCTGTTAGTGCTACTGGATCTTAGTGCTGCATTCGATATGGTTGACCACAACATTCTCTTGAACAGACTTGAAAATTATGTTGGCATTAGTGGTAGTGCATTGGCATGGTTCAAATTGTACTTATCTGACCGCTATCAATTCGTGGCAGTAAATGAAGAGGTATCATATCGATCACAAGTGCAGTATGGAGTACCGCAAGGCTCAGTGCTAGGGCCATTACTTTTTAGGCTTTACATGTTACCCTTGGGTGATATCATCAGGAAATATGTTGTTAGCTTTCACTGTTATGCTGTTGATACTCAGCTCTATATTTCTTCGCGGCCCGGCGAAACATGCTAATTTGATAAACTAACTGATTGTGTAGTTGAGTTAAAAAATTGCACTGGCTCCCTATTAAACAGCGTATAGATTTTAAAATCTTGCTAATTACTTATAAAGCCCTGAATGTTTTAGCTCCTCAGTACCTGAGCGAGCTCTTATCGCATTATGGTCCCTCACGTCTGCTGCGTTCTCAAAACTCTGGCAATATGATAATACCTAGAATATCCAAATCAACCACGGGTGGCAGATCTTTCTCTTATTTAGCACCCAAACTTTGAAACAATCTACCCAACACTGTTCGGGACGCAGACACACTCTGTCAGTTTAAATCTAGATTAAAGACCCATCTCTTTAACCTTGCTTACACATAATACATTAACACATTTCTATAATTCAAATCCGTTAAAGGATTGTTAGGCTGCACCAATTAGGTCAACCGGAACCGGGAACACTTCCCATAACACCCGATGTAATCAGTGCATCGTCAGAAGAATGGCATCTACTCTAATATTAGTCTGTTTCTTTCTTATTCCAAGGTCACCTTAACCACCAGATCCAGTCCGTATCCAGATCAGATGGTCATTGCAGTCCTCCGGATCCAGTCCGTACCCAGCCCAGACGGTGGATCAGCACCTAGAGACGACCTCTACAGCACTGAATGTCAGTGGAGACCACATCGACTAGATGAGCCCCAGAGACGGATCCCCAGTGAAGACCTCGTCACCTAGACGGCTATCGGCACAGGACCATGGGACCTGGTGAGTCCTCTGTGTCTGGCCAGAGGAGAACTGGCCCCCCGACTGAGCCTGGTTTCTCCCAAGGTTTTTTTCTCCATTTGTCACCGATGGAGTTTTGGTTCCTTGCCGCTGTCGCCTCTGGCTTGCTTAGTTGGGGACACTTTATCTTCACTTTAACTTCACACAATATTGTATTTTATTTTGTTGTATTTGATTAACTACCTTTACCTGAAAATTGAGTGTTTACTGTTCCCCTTTGCATTGTTGATGTACTATTTCCTATTTAATACTGTACAGCCGCCTTGTCACAATTCTGTATTGTTAAAGGCGGTATATAAATAAAGGTGATTTGATTTGATTTGATTTGAACTTAATTATTTGCTCAGCCAAACTTTCCAAGATGTCTGACTTCAGTTTGTGACTGGGGTTTAGGAGAACTCTGCTTGACATGAAGGCCTGGTTTGCACTTTGAAGCTGCATCTCCACATCATATGGAAACGTAGGTATTTGAAATTCTGTAGGCCACTGCGATCGAGCACTCGCTGAGTCAGGGGAGGAGAGTATTATTGTGTCATCAGAGGACGAAGATATGCCTTCACTACTCTGGTTCAAACAGCATTGACTGACATCTGAAGCATCTGACAATGAGATGACTTTCACTGTACTCTTGTCTTGTATATCACTAATTTGACTAAGGTTAACAAAGTTATTATCAAAGTCGCTGTCCATGTACTGGAGTCTAATGTCCCCCTCTATATCAAACTGACGTTTGATCTCATTTGAAAGATCCTCTACAGACTTTGGCATGCCCGATTCTATGGTCAGCTTTTCAGCATTATTAGCACCAAAGACAATCCGCAGTTTCACAGGTGCAGCCATCATGCAAATACTCCAACCTAAAAAAAAGAAAAAAAAAAAAAAAAAGAATAAAGTCAAATTTGTGACAAAGATGTTAGAATGGAAAGTGAACCTAAGGTTGCTGTAGGATGGAAAAGATGTGCCCACATTAATAGCTTAAATTGCTTCTGTTAGCAGTGTTCGCTTCAGACCACTGTAATTAAAGCAATTCAATACAACTGCTTTGCCATGATGCTTGCATGAGACTTGATATTTGCTCTAAGATGTATTTATATACAAAATCTTTTGTACTGTGTATTTACTGTGGTCAAAGAGTGTCAAATGTTTCGAATACCATCTGCTACTGTTTCCACATTTCAGACTAAATATCAACAAAATTCAAGTGTGATCAAACACCACCAAATTCCTGCTACTACAGTGTGCACCAGTTCAGTATCCCTTAACTATGATAGACTTTCAGATCCAGCCAGTGACAAGATGTTCATGCATGCACTGAAACAAGTCATTATACAGACTTGTACACACAAGTGATTAGTGTTAGGTGCTCATGCTAGTGATAATTGTACATTTAGAAGGGTTAGTAACAACAGCTGTTTAAAAACACCTACTTCTGATATAAGGATATCTTTTAAATTTAACCAGTCGGAGTGGCCCAATGAAGTAGTCATGTAGTGGGTACTTCTCTGGCAGGGCATCATGTGTTATCAGGAACATTTTACCACTTGGACATTGTATTGTTTCGAGCCGTTCTGATCTTTGGAAACAGGACAATCACCAGACAGAGACCACTTTAGCTTTCACTTTCGGTTCTCTTTTTACTCTTCCTATTAGCCACGCAAGCACGTACAGAACCGCAAGTGACATAAAGAACACATCAAACAAATTGCTTCTCGCCACATCTCCCCTCTTTTAAGAAAGATATACTGTTGTTTGGTATAACACAAATGCGAAGATTAAATGAAAGTTAAACTTAAAAGTTCCAACTTGTAAACAGTTTTTTAAAAACATGTATAATATTCCTATGTCTCCAAGAATTCAAACATTAATCAACTTTTACAGGTTTCACTAATGAACTTTTTTTTAGGTTATCCCCACCTATCACAATAACATTAAATAACTAAACTTGATTGGTGGCTTCACTATGCGTCCTGAACGAGTGACAACAAGTCCTCTTCTACCCAGTTCTGGTTCTGGTGAATCTGGAGCATTATTCTCTTGGGTAACACTGCCAGACTCCGGTTCTGAAATAACAGCTGCAGGAACTGTAGTAGATCCATTACTGTTTTCCTCTTGATTGGTGAGCAACAAGTGCCGTCTGTTCCTCCTAACCATGTCTCCCTCAGACGTCTTCACTACCAGGGACCTGGGGGTACCCGCAGAATCCATAATGACTCCAGTAGTCTTCCACTGCTTCTCTGCATCTGTTTTCACACGCACTTTGTCTCCCTTTTGCAAAGATGGAAGTAGTCTTGCTGAGTACCTCCTGTTGTATGTCCTTTCATTCGCACTCTTGGCTCTTGCATCATTACGTTTGACTTTAATGATGTTTGGAAATCTTGGTTTCAGATTTTGTTTGAACATCGGGACTGTGGTCCTGAGCTTGCAGCCCATGAGAAGTTTGGCAGGACTCTCTCTAGTAGGTTCAGTGGGTGTGTCCCTATAGGAAAGTAAGGCCAGTGCCGGATTTTCCTGTCTAAGAATTGTCTTTGCCATTTTCACAGCGCGTTCTGCCATTCCGTTTGCTTGCGGATAGTACGGGCTTGTAGTAATGTGTATAATCTCGTATGCTTTGGTAAAGTCAGCGAACACCTTGGACCTAAATTGCGGGCCATTATCAGTCATGATTTGTTCGGGAATTCCAAATCTCGCAATGATGCGGACAAGCTTTTGAATGACCCCTTCACTGGATGCTTTAGGAAGAGAGAGAATCTCCAGCCAACGAGAGTAGTAGTCAGTGACTATCAAGTACGTCTTCCCGTTTAACTCACACAGGTCGGCTGCAAGTTTCTGCCATGGAAGTTCAGGCAAGGGTGTCGTGATGAGCGGCTCACGTGGCTGACTTGGCCTATGCTTATTACAGTAAGGACACCTTTGAACCTTTTCCTTCACCGCTTTACTGATGTGAGGCCACCACACCGCATCCCTGTATCTCTCTCTGCTCTTTGTTAGGCCCATGTGCCCATGGTGAATTCTTTCAAGAATTTCTGCTCTCAAGCTTGAAGGGATGACTATTTGATTCCCTCTTCTTACGACACCATTCAGGCATCCTCTTTCTGCATAGAACTCTCTGGCAGGTTTGGCTACATCTTTAACATAAGCTGGCCACCCTCTTTCTACATAGCCCTTAACTAGCTGGGGAGTATGATCCTTAGCTGTTTCTGCTTTTATTTGTTCAAACACTGGTTTCTTTTCCGTTTCCTCCACAGTGTTAATGTGAGCCTGGATATCAGCTTCCAGCCCTGTTTCATCTATACCTGGCTTTGGGGGTCTTGATAGAGCATCTGCGACCACTAGGTTCTTGCCAGGCATGTATTCAGCCACAGGGTTGAACTTCATTAAACGGATGAGTAGTCGCTGGCAACGAAGGGGGACTTTATCCAAATCCATACCGTTTATCATGGTGACCAGTGGCTTGTGATCTGTAACCAGTCTGTATGTCTCCAGACCACACAGGTACTGATAAAATCGCTCCGAGGCCCATACGCTCGCCAGGCACTCCTTTTCGATTTGAGCGTATCGTTTTTTGGCGTCAGTCAGAGTGCGTGAACAAAAGGCAACAGGCCTGAGGCCCCCTTCATGCTCTTGCAGGAGGACCCCACCCAGGCCATGGCTGCTTGCATCGGCGCTCACCACTGTTTGCAGTTTAGGATTAAAAAAACTGAAGCACAGGTGCGGAGGAAATCAAAGCTTTTATCTTATTAAAGGCTTCATCTTGCTCAGGCCCCCACAGCCATGCCACATCGGCTTTTAGCAGATCATTCAGGGGATGCAGTACACTTGAAAGACGGGGCAAGTATCTTCCTAGGAAGTTAACCATTCCAAGCAGACTCCTCAATTCGGTTTGATTTTGAGGCGGTTCTACAGCAGTAATTGCTGTGACTCTGTCAGGGTGTGGGGAGATGCCATCTCCACTGATTCTGTATCCTAGGAAATTTATCTCGCTCTCTCTCAATTTGCACTTTTGCTGATTAAGCTTTAGTCCTGACCTTCGGATAGTGTCCAGGACCATACTGAGTCGTTTATCATGCTCCTCCATCGTAGACCCGCTCACCAGGATGTTGTCCATGTACACAATGGTGCCTTCATGGTCCCTCAACAGCTTACACATCTTCCTTTGGAAAATCTCTGGCGCGGATGTAATGCCAAAAGGTAGCCTCTTGAAGCAAAATCTCCCTAGTGGTGTAATGAACATGGTGAGTCTGGCACTCTTCTCATCCAGAGGGATTTGCCAGAACCCACTAGCTGCATCCAGGCTGGAAAACACAGTGCTTCCTGCCAACCTGTGAAGAATGTCATCCAGAGTGGGGAGAATGAATTGTTCTCTTTGCACGCTCTTGTTTAACCTTTTAAGGTCGACACAGATTCTTATGTTTCCTGAGGGTTTCACCACTGGCACCATAGGGGCCACCCATTCTGTTGGTTCGGTAACACTCTCAATGATACCTAAGCGTTTCATTCTTCTCAACTCCTCCTCCACTTTTGGCACCAGAGGAATCGGAATGCGACGAGGGGTAGTGATGCTGTATGGCCTTGCATTCTCTTTTAGCTCAATCTTTACCGGTTCTCCTTTGAGAAGTCCAAGCACTCCATAAACACTCACTTCCTCCACATGCTGTATCAGACCTAGGTGGGCTCCTACTGTTCGACTTAGCAGATTGTCTCCCCCTGACTTTACCACTGTAACCCTGAAATGGCAGTCCAGTGTTTTCTTGCCTCTTCTCAGTTGCGTTCTAGCTATAAATTGTCCACTTGCCAGCAATTCCCCACCAGGACTTTGCAGCGATGTCGTCACAGGCTTAAGTTTAGGCTTTTGACGTAAGCTATTATATGTTGTCTCTGTCATGATAGATGTGTCTGCTCCTGAGTCAATTTTGAATGACACCGGTGTTCCTTCGATAGTAAGTGTTGTTCGCCATGGTGGCTCATTGTCTGCTACCACTGTATCAATGGTAATGCTTTGTGTGTTTCTGTCAGTCACTGATCCGAGGAACAAACTCTCCACTTCCTCCGTTACTTCTCTGACACTCTTAGTGAAGCATACCGAAGCAAAATGGTCATTTTTGTGGCATTTATTGCATTCCTTACCTCTAGCTGGGCATTTGTCTGACTGTGAATGCATCTGGCCACATCTACCGCATTTCTTTCTCCTTCTATCTCCACTCATTTGTTTACTTCTGCGGAAATAATGCTTTGCTTTTACAACATCAATGCTTCCCGTTGCTGCTGAGGCTTTAATAAGGCTTGTGTTATTTTGTGCTTTAACAAGTTCATAGTGTCTAGCCATATCCATTGCCGCTTTCAGAGTTAAGTCACTGTGCATTTGCATTTTCTGAGAGAGACTTTTGTCAGCTATTCCAATCACTAGCCTATCACGAATTTCCTCATCCTTACATCTAAAGTCGCAGTGCTCAGCTAGCTCGTAGAGGTGTCTTATATAGCTTTCCACTGTTTCATCGGCCTCTTGAACTCGTGAATGAAAGTGGGCACGTTCGAATATGACGTTTCTTTTCGGCACGAAATAGTCATCAAACTTTGCGACGGTTGCATCGTAAGTTACGGCTTTGTTCTCCCCAAAGATGAATGACTTAAAAATATGTTCTGCCTCCGGGCCCATACAGTAGATCAGAGCACTTACTTGGACATCCGCGCTATCCGCGTTTAGCTTGCTAGCAATCCGGTACCTCGCAAACCGTTGCTTCCAATCCGACCATTCCTCCGGCTTCGAAAAGTTCATTTGCTCTGGAGACGCAAATTTTGCCATCCTAACTATTATGTTGGGTCCTGTACTTCTGACACCATGTATTGTTTTGAACCGTTCTGATCTTTGGAAACAGGACAATCACCAGACGGAGACCACTTTAGCTTTCACTTTCAGTTCTCTTTTTACTCTTCCTATTAGGGTACAGAACCGCAAGTGACATAAAGAACACATCAAACAAATTGCTTCTCGCCACAGACATGGTTGCAGTTCAAAGGTCCAGTAGTGCTTAATGAAATTAACTGTATCCTGAAGTACACATATCCTAATTATCTGTCCAAATTCAGGCAGTCCATCAGTAAATTCACAGATGACTATCATTCTGGTTCTATAGCAGATCCCTTTGCAGTCTGCACTTTTAGCCATGTCTACTTCTGTTATGCTTGGGTACATCTGCTGGATAGGCAATGATACTTCATCTTTTAGCACCTCAAGAGGAACTCTTGATGCACCTGAAACTTCAAAGTCAGGTTTACATGAAGACGATGAGTGTAAGTGATAGGCAATCATCAGCTGGTGATTCTTTGCCAGTGTTAAAGCAACATTCTTGAAACACTTGTTATGATGAGCAACATTTTTAAAAAAGCTGTGTTTACCCTCAAATCGCATGGTGCACAGGCCAACCAAAGGGCCAAAACACCGGATCATGTGAGGGTAATGCTCCAAGTAGTGATGTTTTGGCAAAAGTCTCTGATTAGGAAATGCTTCTTGGTATTTCTGCCTGTGATCAGAAATTTTGCACTGAAGATATCCAATGGATTCTTCTGTATGTACCTGGGCAACAGCAAGTTCCACTATCTCTTTTAAATCCAAGATAATCTCCCACACTGACTCCCCTTCAGGTATAACATCTCCAATCATGAAAGGCAACAACCTTAAGAGAGTCCAGTTTTCAGCAGCATTGCCACCAATTGTGTTGTTCCTTTTAAATGACTGTGGCACAATATGGGGATGGTTTGTTTTATCATCTCCCTTGTAGGGGAAACTGAGGATTACCTTATTTAGAGTATCCGAAGAAAAGTATTTTTTGGACATTAACATACCCAGACACTGTGCAAGTTCCACTGGAACAATACCCTCAAACAGATCATGGAGTATGTTAGGAGGATATCCAGTTGTGACATCAAAATGAGAAAGATTCTCTGTCAGCACACATGCCCTTTTAATTCCAGCACAAGGTTTTCCACTCTCCTCTGCACTTTTCACATGTTCATTGTGGCTTTCTTTAAATCTTAAAGTAAAATCTCCTGACAAAACCTGCTTGGACTGAAAGTCACTGAAACTCTCTGTGCAAAATCGACAAACATAATGTCCAGAAAAATTCTCTACAAAGCCTGCAAGCCCATGGGCACCCAGATTGTCCGCAACTACAGACTGTACTGTGCCTTTAATATTTTTTTCCGATCTGTGGGACAAATACTCCATGATTTTCCAATACAACCAAATCATGCAAGAGAGGTTCAAGCACTTTACCATATCCATAAGTTTTGATATGGCTACTTTTACACAGCAAAGCCAAATAGATTGATGACAAAGAGGACTGCTGACCTGGGGAAAACCTGCTTAAAATCCAGTACACAGCACAAAGTTTGTGCTTCGTTCTAGAAGTTCCTAGAGGATTACAAACTTCAAAGTCATCAATATAAAGAGTGACACAGAGTTTCAACTCCCCTTCAGACAGGAACTGATTTTGTTTAAAAAACTCTCCAACTTGAAATGACTTGTATTCTTCTGCAGTTTCATTTGAGTGAGCACTACAGTTTGCTAGTACATCAATGATACCATCTTTGCTAAGGAGCTGCTGCAATGACTGCAGTAATGATACATATTGGTAGGTATGTTTGCTGTCCTTGTTCAAAACATACTCCACTGGTTCAACTACTTGGAACTTGTCTTTGAAGTATTTTTTCCGCTTAAAAGCAGTACTAAGTGGGCCCTGATCTCCTATAGATTTTGTCAAGGGGTTAGAGACACATGCTGCGGAGGCCAATTCTGCAATTTCTGCCTCATTAAGACCAAGTGTCACGAATCTGGTCGGTGTTCCGTGGTCTGCTCACCACCAGATGTCACTCTCACCCTATCATCTCACACTGACTGTTGCATTTCCTCCCCGGACTACATCTCCCAGTATCCACCGCGCTGATCGCGTCAGCACCTGTGACCAATCAGCAGCGCTATAAAAGCCCCGGTCTTTCCCCTCGCAAGCCATGGTGTATTGTTGTTGTTATTTTTCCATTGTTAGCGTTCCCTAGTTTCCTTGTTCCCGAGTTCCTAGTTCCCAGTGTTTTGTTCTCCCGCCTGGTTATCTCGTTGTGGACTGTCTAGCCGCCTGCCTTTTTGGACTATCGCTTGTTAAAAGGATTATTCTCTACGTCTTGCCTGCGTTTTACCTGTTTGCTCCTGTTTGACCCTGCCTGTTCGACCATGTATCTGTCTCGTCCCTTAAATAAAGGCTCGCACATGGATCCGCTCGCCTCTCGCCTCTCATTCCACGTTACACCAAGATTATGCTTGGTACAGAAATCTGAAACTATGGCATATAATGCAGGCAGAGAAGCAGAACTCATAAGGAAGTGCAAGTCCTGTAAAAGCTCATCGACTACACTGCTGGGAACATGGAGTACATTTTCAAGCTTAAGCAGCGCTGCTGCTAATCTCTCCTCTATTGCCTTCTCATTTCTTTCTTCTGTCTGAAAAGTAGAGAGCACTTCTTCCAATTCTGCACCTTCTTCATGTTCATCTGGAAGGCTTGAAATTTCAGGACTGTCTCTTACTGTAACTATTCCAGGTTTATAATCACTGTAAGAATAAGCAATGTGCTTTCTATTTTTATGCGATTTAAATGTCCCATAAATATTTGTCGTGAATGTATAATCTTTGAACATACAGGAGATGGTTTCATGGGATTTAAGATGGAGATTTATGTGACTGAAATATTCCTTATCATTGCCAAGTTCAGCGAATGCAAAAACTTGACGTCTGAATGTAGCCAATGATGATGTTCACTGAGATGAGTCTCTGTTATGGACTCTACAAAGGTGTGATGTAAGTGCATTCCATGACTTGAATGTACATGGACAACTAGTATATGGGCAAGGATATGGGTGCCTACGCCCATATTGAGGATGTTTTAACCTATAATGTTTTAGTAACTGACATCTAGTTGAGGTCTTTGAACTGCAACCTTTATACTGCCACATTCAATATCTGTAACAAGCACACACACCACAAAAATTAATTAAAAGAACCTTGACTTGCAAAAAAAAAATCTTTTAGAAAAGTTTTACAAATAACATAGCATATGACTTAAAATAATAATTTAAAACATTTATATAATCTGTTAAAAACTAAATTATCAATTGCTACTGATAATTAAAAGTAAACAGGATACAAACAGAAACAAGCTACTCGGAGCTAAAAAATGAAATGGTCACACAAGAAACAGTATTTACATTAGTAGATGTTGCAGATCTTACCTATTGTGAGTAAAGCACCTTGGCAGGAACACACCTTTCAATAAGGACCTGAAAAAATGCAAAGGATAAAAACATAAGACAATTTGATAAAGATTTTGTGAAATTAAAATAATTTGAAGTGACACAAGCAAATAAAATAATCACACTTTGTAATGTGTATTTAAAGTATAACAACAAAACTGGAAAAAAAATATATATTAACAACTTAATGTTGACAGCAGATTTTAGTTTAGTTTTGATTGGATGGGCACCTAGTGGTTGAACTTAGTATCGCAGTTTCAACGGAGAATTACTGTAGCAAGTACCTTAACTTAGTTTGTTTCTTAAATATATCTGCAAACATATTGTTGTATTTTATGCCTTAGTAGAAGAAAAAAAAAGAAAAAAAAACTTATATAGCATTATAAATGTTGCGTTCAGGCGTTCATGATATAAAAAATAAACATACTAGTAAAACTTTTAAAATGGAGTGGAGCGGTTTTTCCGTGAGCGGGAATGGAAAACCCAGAGTGGATACGGAGCGGAGTGATTAACAGAACCCTTAGAGTAGAGAGAAGAACGTGCTTTTAATCCACTCCAGGCTTTCATCACATCCCCCTCAGCAGGCTGAATATGCCGCGTCTTTTCAAACTAAAATTAATACATTTATTACACTATTTGAGAAATGTAATTCTATTAACAGCTTTAAATGATAAAAAGTGAATATAAGACATTAATGACAGTCAGGAACCCTGCAATTGACAGAAAAAAAAATCAGTCGTAACTTGCTCCAGTAAACGGAAATCCATCGTAGCGACTGAGAACTTTAATCCATGAACTATCTCTTATTACTTTTCTTTTCACCCAAATAATGGAAATATGCAGCGGACCAACCTGTGCCACATGGCTAAGCTAGCACGCTAACTTAAGAATGTCTAAGACACTAGAACTCTCTAAAACTAAAGCAGGCCAAAATAAAGAACATATCTCTTATTACAAACAAAAAAATATCAATACTGGTGCAAAAACGAAAATCCTCCTACCTTTACCAGCTGTTGAAAAGGCAAGACGTCAAAACCAATTGAAGAAAAACTTTCCAGGGGGGTCACGCTGTCACACTCACACACACACACAAGGGGACGGAGGAGACGAGAGATGAGTGGCAATCCAATCCAATAGTTTATTTACAAAAGTCTTATTTAAAAGACAAAGCATAAAGCAGTAAAAGATGTTCTTAACTGAATGCTCTTGTAAACAGTAGAAGTCCAAAAGTCCAAGGAATGAGCCACGCCATACAGGTTGAGCACAAACAGGAAGGATCGTCAGATTCAGCATGTGAACAGTAGACCAGACAATGAGCAAGTGACAGAGTGTCCTATATATAGGGCGTGGCTCAACGAGGAACAGGGGATGCTTGTTAGAATTCGGGTGGGCGGTGCTACCGGAGGTGTGGCAGATGGAGGTGGCTGTGATGAATGCCTGACACTACCCCCTCCTCCAGGGGTGGCTCCCGACGCCCTTACACGACGTCAAGGGCGACCTCGACCGCAAGGGGCTAGACAATCCGGATGGTCCCGATGAAAGTCTGACAGCAATGTTGGATTGAGTATGTCCTCTCGAGAGACCCAGGATCGCTCCTCAGGTCCGTACCCTTCCCAGTCGACGAGATATTCCAACCGGCCCCCTCGACGCCGTGAATCCAGGATCTCATGAACTGTATATATGGATGGTGGTTCGAGGATCTCTGGAGGAGGGGGTTCCACTTCAGCTCCCGGTTGTTCTGTGGCAAAGGGATAACAAGGTTTTAGCAGTGAGACGTGAAATGTGGGATGAATACGATACCTGGGCGGGAGCTGAAGTTGGAAAGTGACTTAGTTGATGCGTCTCAGGATCTTAAACGGACCAATGTAGCGGGGACTCAGCTTGCGACAGGGTTGACGTAGGTGGAGGTCCCGTGTCGACAACCAGACCTGGTCCCCAGGTTGGAAATCGGGAGCAGGTCTTCTTCACATGTCGGCGAAGTGCTTGTGTTGTCGCATGGCCCGCTGAAGATGGTGATGAGCTGAGTCCCACACTCTCTCGCTTTCTTGAAACCAGTGGTCTACCGCTGGAACATTTGAGGGTTCCTCCATCCAGGGAAACAGCGGAGGCTGATACCCGAGTACGCACTGAAAAGGTGTTAAGCTGGTGGTATCTTGGCGCAGTGAATTCTGTGCGTACTCGGCCCACGGGAGGAACCTGCTCCAGCAGTGTTGGTCCGTGTGACAGTATGCCCGGAGGTAACGTCCCAGCTCCTGGATCTTCCTCTCTGTCTGGCCGTTTGTCTGTGGGTGATATCCAGAAAACAAGTTAACAGAAACACCAAGCAGTTTGAAGAACGCTTTCCATACGTGAGAGATGAATTGAGGTCCCCGGTCCGACACGATCTCCTCTGGCAAGCCGAAGTGGCGAAATAGGTGTTGGAACAGAATCTCCGCCATTTCCATCGCCATGGGTAAATCCTTCAGAGGGAAAAACTTGCACATTTTAGAGAAACGATCCACCATTACCAGGATGCAAGTGTTACCTTCGGCTGCCGGGAGATCGGTCACGACCGATGAGCTGCACCCAGAAGGCCCTGACGTAGGGCGAGGGGAACGAAGATCTTGCCTTCTGGGCATTCCGGCGGAGCAGCTTCCTGGAGAGTGGCGCTGCGGATGTCTTCATCAATTTCCCAGATGATGGGACTGACGATCAGGTTGGAGGGTACAATAGGTTCAGGCTCGACGGATTGGTCAGTGGAATATAAGCGTGATAATGCGTCCGCTGAGATGTTCTTGGAACCAGGTCTATAGGTGATTTTGAAGTTGAACCGTGTGAAAAACAAAGCCCATCTAGCTTGTCGGGGGTTTAGTCTCTTGGCCTCCTGGATGTACTGTAGATTTTTATGGTCAGTGATGATGGTGAAAGGATGTTTGGAACCCTCCAACCAATGGCACCACTCCTCCAGGGCAAGTTTGATGGCTAGAAGTTCTCTATTCCCCACGTCGTAATTCTGCTCCACCGGTGACAGCTTTCGGGAGTAGTAGGCACAGGGATGGAGGAGTGGAGGATCACCGACCGCTTGGGACAGTACCGCACCTGCTCCGGTGGTGGACGCGTCGACCTCTACCGTGAAGGGAAGTTCGGGATCTGGATGGTGTAGCAGAGGTGCGGTACTGAAAATCTTCTTGAGTTGGAGAAAGGCTTCGTGGGCAGAGGGGTTCCAGCATACTGTCTTTGGTTTACCCCTCAGGAGGGAGGTTAGAGGCACTGTAATGGAACTATAGTGCTTGATGAATCCTCTGTAAAAGTTGGCAAATCCTAGGAAACGCTGCAGTTCTTTGACAGTGAGTGGTTGCGGCCAATTTTGAATGACAGAGACTTTCCCCTGATCCATCTGCACGCCCTTGGCCGAAATGATGTAACCCAGGAAGTGTACTGATGGACGATGGAACTCACATTTTTCCAACTTGAGATAGAGACTGTGATCGCTGAGCTTTTGGAGAACCTGCTGGACATGCTGGCGATGTTCGGCCATGTTCCGGGAGTAGATCAAAATATCGTCGATGTAGACAATCACGAACCGATGGAGGAACTCCCGGAACACCTCGTTCATAAATGTTTGAAAGACAGATGGGCTGATGGAGAGGCCGTATGGCATGACCCGGTATTCATAGTGGCCGGTAGGTGTCACAGATGCCGTCTTCCATTCGTCTCCCGCACGAATACGAACGAGGTTATACGCACTCCGCAGGTCCAGCTTCGTGAAGACTTGGGCTCCACGAAGCTCTTCGAGGGCGGCTGGGACCAGAGGGAGCGGATAGGGTTGTTGGATGATCTGGGAGTTCAGCTGACGGTAATCTATGCGTGGACGTAACCCCCCATCCTTCTTGCCCACGAAGAAGAAGCTGGAAGCGGCCGGTAAAGTCGATGGTTGAATAAATCCTTGAGCAAGGGCCTCTGAGATGTATTCCTCCATCGCCTGGTGCTCCGGGATGGACAGAGGATAGACTTACCCCTTGGGGAGCTGGGCCCCCGGCAGCAAGTCGATAGCACAATCCCATGGCCGATGTGGTGGTAACAGGGTGGCAGCTTGTTTGCTGAACACATCCTGGAACACCATGTACTCAGCTGGGATCTCAGGGACGGAGGCTTGGTCCGGGCTTTCAACGCGAGTGGAAGACAGGATAACAGGATCTGCAGACGAACAGGGTAGGTTGATTAGACAGTTCTGATTACAGTATTGACTCCAGCGAATGACGTCACACGGGATACTCACCACGGGGCCAGGTGGTCTGATGGGACATTGACGGATACGATGGTCAGGTTGTCCACAGTATAAACAGAGTCCATTCATAAGTCTCCGGTTCCGTTCGGTACGTGATAGGCGTGTGGACTCGATTTGCATTGGTTCTGGTACTGGGGTACAAGCAACCACCGAGGCGGACTGAGGAGCGGTAATGGGTGACTGGCAGGCGGCTAGGTTCTGGGCAACTCGAGTGGTTCTCTGTAAAAAGGCCTCTAATCCAATACTGTCGTCATACAAAGCCATCGCTGCTTGGATGTCGGGATTGAGGCCTTGTCTGTAGACCCCAAGCAGCGCCTTCTCATTCCATCCGCTAGCCGCCGCCATCGTACGGAAATGGAGAGTGTATTCATTCACCGGAGACTTGCCTTGCTGTAATCGGAAGAGTTGATCTGACATTGAGTGTTCACCGGTTGTTGTACTGAAAACTTCAGAGAAATGGTTAGTAAATTGTTCATACGAATGGATGATAGGATTTTCAGCGTTCCAGATAGCTTTTGCCCACTGCAGGGCCTTACCGGTGAGTAGTGATATGAGAAATGCAACCTTAGCGTCCTCGCATGTAAACAGTTGTGGTTGCATCTTGATGAACAGATTTACTTGAAGAAGAAAACCGCTACACTCAGCCGCCTCTCCCACAAATGTAGCGGGCATGGCCATGGGAGATCCTGAGACTGATGGCGGCGCAGATGGAGGTTGAAACGCCGCCTTTAAGGCATTCACCAACTCGGCGAAGGTCTGGTCTTCTGTCACACTCACACACACACAAGGGGACGGAGGAGACGAGAGATGAGTGGCAATCCAATCCAATAGTTTATTTACAAAAGTCTTATTTAACCTCCTGGGGTCGACGGTGGCGCCGGCGGCCCGAATTGCATATTTTCATGACACGAGCAAAAAGCACCTAAAATGCTCGCTCATTTTTGATCGTACATATAAGAGTAATACATCATTTAAATCTGTAGAGGGTCTACTTTTTTTTTTTGAGTACACTCACAATATCAACAAAACATTATGCTTTTGCAAAACAAGGAAAATAAACAGGGTGCGCATTCAGCAGTCTCCGTCTCCACACATAAGTTTTTGAAATGCATCAGTAAAATGAACTAAAACTCAGCGAATACGTGCCGCACACACATGAGAGAGATATCTATAGAAAGCCTGATATTTTTACTTTTAGATGAAGCCCCTCTTGCCGAAAACAAATATTCTCTGATGAAGTAATCCGTATGAAACCAGCTCCATGTTCAATCTCTCCTGTCTGCTTCATTATTTTTAACTAGATCACGCCCACGAGATGCTTTCGCTTTCATAGCTTAATCGCCACATGAGGGCGCGCGCCAAACGTGAATACCCACATCACCGTAAACAAAGCGCCGAGACTTTTTTCTTTTCCAAGTTCATCTGGGCTACTTGTCGTTTCTGTAAGAAGATGCGCTGTGAGGAATAAGAATTCAGAGGAAGAACACGACGTGACACACGGCGCGATTCATCGGAGGAGATATTTACATGAGTAAGCGTTTCTTTTATTAGTCTGCTTGTGTTAGTTGTTACTGTGTTACTGTGACAGAACTTGTACACATTTTACTAGTTAGACTTTTTTTTTCAAACTATAATTCATGACTACAGCAAGTGAAACATCCTGAAGTACGTTTCATTTCATTGCATCAAAATGTGTCACGACACCAGGATGTTTTTTAACGTTCTATACAATAGAAAACGATGCGATATAAAGATAATAGTGTTTACACTTACGCTTAACAATAATAATATAGTTTCCCAAATATAAAACGTTTTTGTATTGTATAATACATACAAAGCATGCTTATGTTTATGACTTAAAGATCATATTTAGTTATTTATTTATCGTATAACAATGTGATGTAATATGAGTGTTTACATTGAGTGTATGTTTAGACCATGTTTATCAATACTCTGCTCTCGAATAGATGTTTAACGTGAAAAACAATAATTATTACTTATATATAGATATAAAATGTCCTTTTTACGTTAGTACAAATGCGCGAGTCTATGGTTACATACACTATATATGTATGTGTGTGTGTGTATATATATATATATATATATATATATATAGGGGTGTAACGATACGCGTATTCGTATTGAACCGTTCGGTACGAGGCTTTCGGTTTGGTACGCATTACGAACAGAGCGATTCAGAAAAATACTTTTATATTTGAAAAAAAATAAAAGAGAACTAGATAAAAAGTTTGTTAGCAAACTTTAAGTTGGCTTGAGAAAGCCTAGCCAGTAAGTTTTAAGTAGTTTTAAAAGCTTTTAGTTTAAAGAAAGTTTAAAGGTTTTCAGTTTGAAATAGTTTTAGTTTGATTGATAAAGTTTGAAGATAGATAGGCTAGATAGATATAAATGAAGAAAAAAAGAAAAATTAGTTAGAAAGAAAAAGAAAAAAAGAAAGATTAGTTAGAAAGAAAGAAACATTAGTTAGAAAGAAAGAAGAAAGATAAAAAAAGAAAGATTAGTTAGAAAGAAAGAAAAAAGAAAGATTAGTAAGAAAGAAAAGTAAGAAAGAAAGAAAAGTAAAAAAGAAAAAAGAAAGATTAGTAAGAAAGAAAGAAAAGTAAGAAAGAAAGAAAAGTAAAAAAGAAAAAAGAAAGATTAGTTAGATAGAAAGAAAAGTAAGCAAGAAAGAAAAGAAAGATTAGTTAGAAAGAAAGAGAAAGAAAAAAGAAAGATTAGCTAGAAAGAAATAAAGAAAAAAGAAAGAAAGATTAGTTAGAACGAAAGAAAAAAGAAAGATTTGTTAGAAAGGAAAGAAAGATTAGTTAGAAAGATTAGATTAGTTAGAAAGAAAGCATGTCGCTAGCATGGTTTTAGCATGATTAGCAAGTCACCAACATGATTCTAGCATGACTAGCAAGTCGCTAGCATGATTTTAGCAAGTCACTAGCATGATTTTAGCAAGTCACTAGCATGATTTTAGCATTACTAGCAAGTCCCTAGCATGATTTTAGCATGATTAGCAAGTCGCTAGCATGATTTTAACATGACTAGCAAGTCGCTAACATGATTTTAGCAAGTCGTTAGTATGATTTTAGCATGACTAGCAAGTCGCTAGCATGATTTTAACATGACTAGCAAGTCACTAGCATGATTTTAGCATGACTAGCAAGTCGCTAGCATGATTTTAGGATGACTAGCAAATCATTAGCACGACTTTAGCATGATTAGCAAGTCGCTAGCATGATTTTAGCATGACTAGCAAGTCACTAGCATGATTTTAGCATGACTAGCAAAGTCGCTAGCAGGA
>VONZ01002280.1:0-58662 GCA_012976165.1 Labeo catla
TGAGAACTTTCTGTTAACGTCCCGAATGTCCTCTTTATAACGTTCTTATGTGACCATAGAATAACCAAAATAGAACGTCCTCCTAAAGTCATATTGTGAACGTTATTATATGACTAAAAGAGGACCAAATATAGAACGTCCTCCTAAAGTCATATTGCGAACGTTATTGTATGACTAAAAGAGGACCATGTGAGAACGTTCTGTTAACGTCGTGAATGTCCTCTTTATAACGTTCTTATGTGAACAAGCCCGGATTAACCATACGGGCAACTGGGCAATTGCCCAGGGGCCCACGACATCTAAAGGGCCCAGGACAGCAAGGGCACGAGCAAAATACTGTATCTGTAATCTCCCGCTTTATATTTAACAAACTGTCCGCCCGGGCTTTTGCGCTGCACAGAGATATGCTGAGCTGCCTATGACTTTGAACGTGAGTTGAGAGCGGTTGAGATTCAGTCTCATGCGGACTGACCAATGAAGAGAGGGCCTCAAGTTAAGACCCTCTCCTCATTGGTCAGTCCGCATGAGGTGGGTCAAAGCTTACGCCGGGCCCGAGCGCGTTACGTGACGTCAGGCGTTGCTACAACAGAAAAAAAAATCAGACACAATGGAGAAGCTAAGTGGGAGCGCGAAGCGAAAATTAAAAAAAGGAAAAGGACATCAGAAACGCTGAAAATTTAAAGTATATACCTATATACTCAAATTCAAACATGCACTTCCTCATTATTTAGGACTAAAGTTGTGTTTTTTGCCAGATTATACAGCATTTATTTTATCTTGTCTTCTTCAGAGAAATTGTTTTGTGTATTTAGTATTGTGTAGTGTATTTATGTAGCACTAAAATGTTTAACTGGTTAATTGTGCTATAACATGTTGTTGTTCTATTTTAAAACAAGTTAAATGAGCTTAGGATCAAAATGTTTATGATCAAATAGTGATACTGCATTTTATTTTTTTATTTTTTCCTTGAGGTGCCAGCTTTATGAAAATGCTGTAAATTGATGTGCAGGGATAACTGGCAGATTTCAAATTGTTTGTGTTGGACTAATAACTTGATTGCCTTGTCTTCTGTGATAGCTCTATCAATTCCATACATTTCTATTGGGAATAAGTGTTGTTAAATAAACGATGGTTTGAAAGTGGTTGCTTATCTATTCATTTTTTGTGAAAATGGAGGATACTTCCCTCCCTCTCAATGTAGTGGGTCAATTTTACCAGATTATACACAGATGCTGATGTGTTTTGTTTTCATAGCATCATATGTGAGTGAATGTCTTTGATAGGGGACATAGTAGTGCATTTGTAGTTCTATGAGCATTTAAATATTTGTAAATCAAAATATGATGACAGTTAGGATTTGAAGTATTGAGTATATTTACTGTATATTACAGTAATATATTCTATATATGACCATATTATGGTGATCCTGGGGTCGTGATGATGGGGCCCTTGAATATTGTTGCCCAGGGTACAACAAAGTGTTAATCTGACCATAGAATGACCAATATAGAACGTCCTCCTAAAGTCATACTGCGAACGTTATTGTATGACTAAAAGAGACCCATGTGAGAACGTTCTGTTAACGTTCTAAATGTCCTCTTTGTAACGTTTTTATATGACCACAGAATAACCAATATAGAACGTCCTCCTAAAGTCATACTGCGAACGTTATTGTATGACTAAAAGAGACCCATGTGAGAACGTTCTGTTAACGTTCTAAATGTCCTCTTTGTAACGTTTTTATATGACCACAGAATAACCAATATAGAACGTCCTCCTAAAGTCATATTGCGAACGTTATTATATGACTAAAAGAGGACCATGTGAGAACGTTCTGTAAATGTCCCAAATGTCCTCTTTGTAACGTTCTTATGTGACCAAAAAATAACCAAAATGGAACGTCCCCCTAAAGTCGTATAACGGACATTGAGCACCAGAACTTTTGTAACCAAAAGAGGACGTTTTAGGAACGTCTCCAATGTTCTGTAAATGTTCGGGACATTCGTCACCTTTAGACAACTTTTAGGGAACGTTGCGCAAGGTTGTGAGAACGTCGCCTTCTACGTGGGTGGGTATCTGGGCAGCTATCTGGGTAAATTCAACGTTAATTTGATGCTTTTGTTCATACTATCTGGTATCCAGAGTTATGACGCAACGCAGTGGATATTAAAATCGGCGGTGACACGTACAAAAGCCACATCACACAAAATGTACCATATGCACGTTCATCTGTTCCGGGATAAAAAAAAAACGAACACTCTTTTAGCGCCACTCGGTGGACATTTCTTTTGGAAAATGCAAATATGTACTTATTCGCACCTCCCGAAAAAGTTCCCACAGGTACGTTTTCGTCTTGAGATCAAGTTAAAAAAATGACAAACCCAGGACCAAGGGTAGGCCTGCTTGGAGTGGTTTTCAAACAAGCTGTTTACTAAGACTGCTGTTGAGACTTGCACCCACACAACAGCAAACCACACAAATACATGAAGGAGCAAATTTGCCCACCAATTTGCATGTGTTTGTTATCTGATAAACTACTAAGAAATGCCTCCACCTTCTTTGTGCATGCTGCTGCCGTCATGTCCTGCAGTTAAACCACACAAAGGCAACTAGTTCCTTAATCAAACACACCTGATTTAAACTCGTCACCCATGTAAGAAAAAAAAAAAAAAAACATCAGCAGTAAGGGAAATCTCAACAGGAATGCAAGTGCATGACAACAATAAGTTGAACAGGACAGGCAAAATCAGGTCGGCACATATTCTTCAGACAAGCTGTGATGTCGTTCTTTGCAAACTACAAGAACATTTTTTCCAATTTACTTTGACTATATAATACTAATGTTTGTCTTGTTTACTATACTTTTCTGATTAGGCAAGCTAAAGAGTGATCAGTCATTTTATTTGTACTTCATTTATGATATATGCCATTATTGCCATAATTATGTTATGCCACCCACTGACATTAGAAACCTTCACGTATGCAGATATAGCCTGCAGGCAATTACAGTTGGAAAGATGCAAGCTTTGTTTACAAATGCCCACAGCAAGGATTCGTTGTCAGTTTAATACACATTCATTAATTCCAGCTAATCTCACAGCGATCTAATTTGCACCACGTTTGTATTTCAAAACGGTTGCATACTCTCAGTGGCGGTTTTAGGCATGGGCGAACGGGGCAGCCGCCCGGGGCGGCATTTTTTCATGACACGTGGGGGCGGCACACGAACTTGGAGGAAAAAAAAAATCATCTGTGCCGCTAAGCGGTTTTCTATTGTCTATGATACCTGTGCCGCCCCTGCTGCTGAAGGAGCCGCACAGAAGCTGAGCGAGCTGAGAGGAGAGGAGAGGAGGGGGGGTGGGGGCGCAGAGTACAGTTTACCTCTCCCAAATGAAGCGGACAAGGAGGTGGGCTAAACTATGTCAGTGACACCTGACTTTATTACAAATAACGCACATTTCATTCAAAATATTACTTTGAAAAAAAGAGAAAAAAAATATAAACACAGACCAATAAGTTGCACTTTTTTTATTTATTTAATTGTGTGAAATTGCTAATAAAAATAGGTAATAAAAAACGATTATGATGTGGAGGTGAATTGGTTTAGTCTTGACTTCTGGTCGTGAGTGACAGCGTTGGGGGATGGGAAATCTGTTGATTGTCGATTACAAAGTAAACACAGCGATGGAGAGAAAAAGGCCAAAGCTGTCAGGTGCCCAATTTAGGAAAAAAAAAAAGAAGATGAGGAGAAACGGGCAAAAGATAAAGGTATGCAACAATGTTCTCTCTGTATGATTAAGGTATTCATGTCATTATGTTAATTAGTGGTATAACGTTAACTCTTAGGTTTGTTAGCCTTCTTGCTTATGATGCTTGCTATGCTTACCTTGCTAAAAAAACACAATAAAAGCCTAATATACAAACCATCACATAAATTCTAATGGTTTCTATTAAATAGCATTATGAACCATTAACTTTTTCCAGTGAAACTATTACACAATTCCTTATTGTAGTGTGTTTTGGACACTTTTCCAATAGGATTTACCATCCCACCCACCAATAGAATCCATCATATACCAGCAGACACTGTTATACTTACCATTAAAACCAATACAATTCCCATTATAACCATTAAATCCATTACATTTTCTATTATTTTTGGGCAGGGTTCTATTGTTTTTTCAGCAGTGTATACAACATGAGATCTAATTAAATTTAACCACAAAATTATGCTTTGCAACAAAACTGTTGCAAGTACAGTTATTTATTTCCATTGTTTCTGTTAATGTTGGCTATAGCCAATATATTTACAATATATTTACAGTATACTGTAAATAGCCAGTGTAATTTACATATGTGTAGATTAAAAGACAAACATTTTCCATTTGCTATAACTCTGTTACGTGACAAAGCATATAATTTGGCCAGAAATGTCAGATTTTAGTTTCAGTTTGTGTTTTCTGTTCTGCAGTGAAATAAATAATTTAATTTTCTTTAGTGTGATTTATTCTATATTTATTCTATATTTTATTTGTACATTATTCTTAATAATTTAAAATATTTTTTTTTCTTAAATAATATTTGTTTGTACACAGTATACTTATTTAAGTTATGAGCAGTTTTTTTTTTTTTTGCAAAAATTGGTCTGCTATGGGATGATGTAGTATTACTATAATAAAACGTGCTGTGTGTACAAAATGTTAAGTTTTTTGGGGTTCTGAGGGGTCTCCGGGGAGCAATTCAGTGTAGAACCGCCACTGCATACTCTTAAAGCTTTCTCCAATTTGCGGTAAATCCCCCAAACCACCACACAAGCACAAACTCGTCTTCTATAGAGTGTTGCAGGGATAAGCGAGTATATAAATCTAAAAAACGATTTTTTTTTCATTGCCCTAAATCAATCCAATCATTTCACAAATAAACTGCATAACACAAACTCAGTAAAATTTATTTTTAACCAGTCCAAATCTAATTAAGTTAATATAAATCTTTAAACTGTATCAATCATTTAAATCTTTCAAATAGGAGGAAACCATGAGGAAATCAGGAAGTCCAGAAATATCCAGTCCAGTTAGCAGAAAGGGGAAGTGAGAGCAAAGAGTGAAAAGAAGAAGTGAAGAGCCTCGTAAAAGGTTTTATCTGCCTAGAGCAGGGGTGGCGAACGCCGGTCCTGGAGAGCAGCAGCCATGCATCCTTTTGCTTCAACCCTAATCAAACGCACCTGAACAAACTAATTAAGGTCTGAAGGGTTACTAGAAAGCAACAGGCAGGTGAGTTTTAATTAGGGTTGGAGTTGAACTCTGCAGGGCTGCGGCTCTCCAGGACCGGAGTTCGCCACCCTGGCGAGCTAAGCTAACCAAAAAAAAAAAAAAGAAGAAGAAGGAGGGGTGGGGGTGTGGGTAATTTCCCGATACGTGACCCTCCGGGTCAGAGGCGTCATGCCCACTGAATGTGTGATTTTTGAGCCAAGTGGATTTTGAATGCACCTTCCAAAACACAAAAAGAGCTGAATAATATTTTCTATATTTGATGCAATCACACCGGCTGATTAGATCGTTCGCGTCATATCGTCAGCTGATAAATTCAAATCTGCGTTCGCTGGCTGGAGCTGAGCCACAGAAAGACGCGTTTTTACAGCACTGCGCATTATAACCAATCACACACAATGCTGTCGAGCTTATGTATGCATTGACAAATCAGAGGCGTTCAGACGAGTTAACGCTAAAATGCCGGTGTTTCTTTACTCGCTCGCTGACCTAACACTTTCTGGCGATTTCGGAAAATAACACAGTGCAGATGTGTGTACGAATCTGTAAGTAAAATTTACAATGTAAACAGTTTCAGTGATTTTAATGGGAGTTTTTGAGAGTGCTTGAACTCTAGAATATGTTAATTGATAATGTAACTTACATTTATTTTTATTCACTCTTAAATTCACAAGGCAGTCATATTAAAAACCACATGACGAGTTCACGCCGACTTAGACAAGACCAGCATTTGAGGTTAAAAAGTACATAAATTGTCAGTTTGTTTCAAAAATGTACGATCGTTTTGATAAGACGCTTCTTGCTCGGCTGGGATCGAGTCATTTAAAGCTGCATTTAAACTGCATTTTGGAAGTTCAAACTTGGGGGCACCATTGAAGTCCACTATATGGAGAAAATTCCTGAAATGTTTTCCTCAAGGAACATAATTTCTTACCGAAATATCTGCCTGCCCACAATAAAGCCTGATCTGAATATATTATTATTATCCATATTGTTGACTCTAATCTATTATCCAGCATTTGATGATAAATGTGAAACTGCACGATGCTTTTTTTTTTTTTAAATACATTTCCTCTACGGTTATATCAGATGACACAAATGTACTAGTCATAATAGCTCATTATGCATTTGCGCCCCTGAGTGGCCACATGTGGTACATTTTTAAACGAGTTACAAATCACAACCATACATTACATTTGGGGAGTATATGTGTGTGTTGCTCCCCTTGTGTCATTGTTTTTTTTTTTTTTTAATTTCACCTGTTCTGCTCATTGTGATGGCTATTATGTACTTGCACAAGTTATATACTTATGAGGAGAAAGTCCTATTTGCCACAGTCATTGGACCACTCTAAAAATGAAATGCTGAGTAAAATATGATAAATATAAAATCCTTAATTCTTTTAAAAATGAATACTTAAAGCTGCAGTCCCTAACTTTTTTTGTGTTCATTGTTTATGAGTAGCCCAGTATCTAAACAGAGAGAAGTAGTTCCTTCCTGCTGTTTATTAACTCCTAGAGTGCCAAAAGTTACAAACTGCAGCTTTAATTTACATTGTTTGTGAATTTTATGTTTTTGATATGTATGTATTTTTTCAGGTGATGGTTCATGAGAGGGTGATGAGATACAGTACATGCTGAAGAATTGGTGCCACCTAGTGGACAAAACAGTAAGTCCACCAGTTGGGGTCGGGAAGGGGGCAAATGTTGCAGCAAATACATATAATAGCACACACTGCTGTTATTCTGGGACAAGTACTCTAGAGGGCGGCATTAAACTTTTCTTTTTACATTAGTTCAAGTGTGTCCTTGGGTGCTTCTCATTTCTTATTTGTGCATCCTCATTTCCTTTCCTCGCGTCTTAGCTCCACTCCTTCAGGATATGAGGGAAGAATGCAAGAAAAGAAAGTAAGAACGGAGGAATCAAAGGATGCACATTGGAATATTCTTGACCACTCAAGCATCTCTTAAAAGTGCTAAAAGGATCTTCCCTTATGTTATTAAAGATCGTTATTTAAGGCATTCGTAAAGCAAGACGCCCTGTTGAAATATACAGATATGATTGGTTTATTTAAACTGCAAAGGTAAAATATAAATGTAAATTATTATGACAGATGTGAAGGGGGAGGAGAATTTATGTGTGCGTCAGTTTTTTCCTCATATAACTTACCTGTGTATCCTCGCTCTTGACTCCTCTGGAAGCCTCCTCATGCCTTGATCCTCCCCTGCAGTTAGAGAACTGAGACGCCTACAAGATGGCTGAGTTCATACGGTTTCTGGGTCATAGGACGGAGAACGGAGGAGCGAGGAAACCGGCCTTGTGTTCATATTATCCATCCTAAGTAGTATGTGAGATTAGAATAAGTGTGTCCCAATGTATAATATGCTGAAAAGAGTATGCCAAAAGTCCCTGGATGGTCTACTATTTCAGGTCAATTTTTGAAGTATGGATCCAGTTAATTTTTTCTGCCTATTAGATTGTGTTTTATTAACGTCTACACCTACTCCAACTCTAAACTTAGCCCTTTCTATAATACAAAAGGAGTATTACCTTTCTACAGTGTGACAAAAATAATGTTAGATTGATGTGCGCATGCCCAGTAGCCAGAGCTGTCTCCCTTCTAGCTTTTACCCACTCCAGTGATTGGCTATCATTGCCCACAATCCATTCACTTTGGAAAAGGATTCGGTCCAGAACTACAAACACACAAAAAATTCATTTAAAAACAACAAACAACATGGTGGATGTGCGCGACTGGCAGTTTGGTAGATGTTTAGAAAAAGGGGTTTGAGTTGGAGTAATAATCAACATTTTATATTGTATTGGTCAACTTGACATCATTCACCATAGTAATCACTGAATATTCGAAATGCCACAATCCTGCACAGTCATTGGTCTGCAAACCTATAGTATGGTAAATGACGTCAAGTTCACCGTTCCAAGATGGCGGATGCCACTACGTGCTTGGAGCGATCGAATGGTGAATCTATACATATTTTATATCTACACATGTAACGATGTGACAGAACGTTCATAAAGAAGCAGTTGTGTGATGTTACAGTATGTCCCATAGCTTGCGTACTCTTCTACTGCTCACTTCAAAGTGTGTACTTTTTTCATCAAAAAAGTATATACTTTAAAGGCGTAAAAGTAGGCACATTGGGACATAGCAGAGGAGGGTATGTATAAGTGCAAACTGGAGATCTCCAAATGGGGGCGGGATCTCCAAAAGTGGGCAGAACCTCCAAAATGGGGCGGGGTCTCGTCACGCAAAGACTTTCACCATTGGCTCTGGCTTCAGCCAACTGTTATTAACTTACATTTCAAAATAAAACTTTATAAATTAAACATTGTTTCTGTTTGTTTTAAAATAAAGCTTAAATATGCTACATAAATAAATATGTTCAGTGAGAGCAGAGCCCAAAGCTCATGGCCAGTGGTGTTCGAACTGGAGTTAGAACCTCTGCTTAATGATATAATCTGAAATGCCCTGCGAGCCGTCACAGCCCAGTGCAGGGGAAAGGTTTTACTCTATCGCTTTGTTTTTGCAGGGTAGGAGGGTGTAGTGACGCTGAGTGTAACTAAAAAGGTCCCATGGTCTGGTGAGGTCCAGTTTATCCACCACGCTATTCAGCACCAATCCCACCGTGCAGTCAATTTCACTGGTGAAGGTTAGGGTCAAGTGTGGGGTAGGTTTAGGGGTTAGCATTGTTTGTAGCATAGGAAATCAAGACTGATTGACACAACCAAGAAAACCTTTAGAATCAGCTGTGGGGCGGAGTTTGCACTGTCAGTGGGAGGAAGCCACGCCCTATTTTGGAGCTCTCACTCTGTTTTGGAGTTCCCGTCCCCATTTGGAGATCTCCAGGCTGCAGTTATACCCTTCTCCAAGATCAGCCAGCGGTCTGTGGGTGTGACGTCTGAGGCTAAGACTAGGTGTGTTCAAACAAATCTGTTCCTGGAGGGCCACTGTCCTGCAGAGTTTAGTACCAACTCTAATTAAACACACCTGAACTAGCTAATCAAGGTTTTTCAGATTTACTAGAAATACGTGTTGGAGCTAATTTGTGGGACAGTGTAGCCTACTGCGTTAGTTAAATATAAGTAGGGCACAGAAGAGCACTTTGTTCACATGTAAAATGAAGTGCTAATCTATGATATGCACACAGTGACTAAAATTAGTTAGTAATGAGTTGTGTGAATCTCACGAACTGACAGAACCCACACTTTCTAGAATTACGCAAAGTTTCTCAGGAAAATTCCTGAATGCTACATTGTTTTGCGGCAACAATCACTATTACAATCACAGTGAGTTGTTTTGTTTGAATGGCATTTAAGGTCACAAGTGTCATTATGTGCTTTCATCTTTGTTATAGAGCTTCTCAGTGTTATATATAGCTCCTGCATTATCTTCAGCCTTTATGCAAAGTGCTTTACAAATGAGAAAAATGGCACGTAATTTATCATTTATCATTTATCAAGAGCAACAACTCCCACAGTACTGTCACGGCAGATTTCACAAGTGAGCTTGAGCAGAAGTAAAACTAGAGAAAAGGATACAGATATAGAGGCAATACATTAATAGGAAGTGCCTTTGTGATGGTCTCTGCAGACCTGCAGCACTGAGGAACAGAAAAGATGGTTCTGGAAAACAACTTCGTACTTCATTTCAGAAACACTAGATGCTGCTCATTCATTGATCACAGAGAAAGGGAGGACACATATAAACCTGGAAGGGTGCTGATCCCCTGTGCCAATCCTGAAGGCCAAAGTCCAAATTAAAAGATGACTGTCGAAGAGATACAGTAATAATCACCATTATATGACACTGGCCATCTTTTTAAGTGCTTTATATAAATAGGATGATGGGAGACACAACGTAAACAGGAATGACACCCACTCCTAAAGCGTTACAAAATATAAAAAATACACAAAACAATACTGTGAAATGTGGAGTGAAATGACAAGATAAACAAAAAAACTAACTAATCTAAAATAATCTTTAGCTTTAGCTGCTCTAAAATGAAATGTAATGAAATGCATATAAGGGGAAAACACCAGTGTTGTCAAAGTGACATCAGCTTGGGTGAACTGCAAGAATTCATGGCACTGACCTACAGTTGTTAGGTCAGAATGACAGCAGATGGTCTGGGAACTTTGGCTGTTTTGAATGGCCAAAGAGTGTGTAAAAAATGTCCCCACAATAACATACCAGTGTGTGAAAAATCTTGAACATATTTTAAAGAGTCTATACCGTGACCTTTACATATGTTACATACTTTCGAAAATTCAGTGTTTAGGTGACCCTAATAAATGCTCATTGTCACAGTATTTTGGCGTCACTGCATCTTTTTTTCCCAGGCTCTCAGGAAGTCCTGTATAATTCAACCAATCTGATGATGAATTTGAAACTGCTGAAATGTTTCTAATTTTGTGTGCCATATATGAATTGGAGGTTCAGCCAAAGGTCCTTAGGCGTGACATCTGAGCCTGAAACTAGTTGGGTCCTAAGTTCGTGTCTTAACAGTTGAATATTCTGTCTGTTCTGCTGCAACAGCATCCTGCAAGGAAACATCACAATCAAGCAGGTTCAAACACACTGAATTATAAAAGTGAAGGACAGAATAATTTAAAATAAAAGCTCTATTTTCCACAGTTGCGCAGAAAGAGTGAAGAAAACCTTTCAGTATTATCACATCAGAAAGAAACAGCAGTGTGATAGCATACGCTCAGACACATACACAACAGACTACAGCAATATAAAAAAGCTGAGGGAGTTTACACATAGTAATACAGTATATCTTACCGTACTCTGAACACGATATGCACAGAATGTTGCATCAACATAAAGTACCTCTTCCTCTTGAGCCTTAACTGTTTTAATAATAATCACACATTTAATAAGCCAAACTACACTTAATTAACATTTATTTTTTATTTTAATATATATTTTGCATGTCAATACGTGCCTTCTTGTTTTGATTGTTTACACTTCCTGTGGTACATCAAACCTGCAACTACAGCTATGAACACCAGCAGCAGCACTACAAGAACTACTGAAATGTTGAAATGACGTGAACCATTTTCCTGTTCTGTAATGCACAGAAAAAAAGCCAAAAAGGTAATCTTAATACAATATAGTTTAAACTTACAAAAAAAAAAAAAAAAAAATTATGGTGATTGAACATATTACATTTCACCTATAAGCAGGTATTCAAGTAAAGTACTTTCAATCAGTTACAATCATTAAAGAAATGATTAGTTTTTTACTTTGTATTTGCTTTTGAAACAGGATGTTTGGTGGGACAAAATGCATGTCATCTTTTACACTGCAAATGGCCTTGAATTTAAGACAAATGCCGCACCTTGACTGTCTAGACAAATATTTGTATATTATAATTTCTGCTACCAACGAACTGTCAGTGTTTAAGATAACATCACAGATGAGAGAACACATATACATGACCTTAAAGCCCATAAACATGGGCTAAATACTATAAAACACAAGTTTGATTCAATTGATTAGAGGGAAATACCTGAAAATGTCCTACCTGAATGTGTGATATGTGAACATGGCTGACAGAGATCAGTGTTGTTGAGATGTGTAGTCTGGTTGGTGAATGAATAAGCAACAACACAGCTGTAAGAATCATCCAGACACTTAATCTCCAGAGGTAGAGAGAGACTGATGCTGAGATCAGACACACTGACGCTGGACAATAAACTGTTTCCTTTGTACCAGGAGAGACTCACATCACTCACATTCAACACTGAACACAGCAGTGAACAATTGGACACCGATGATCCTGATGATGATGAAGAACAGTTTGAAGAGTTGCTGGTGATGACAGGAATGGGAAGAGGAGCTGGAAAGCATAATAAAAAGTTGTTCAGCATTAACACTAGACATATAAACTCTGCCTTTGCTATTGCTATTTGCATTTTTTGACTTCTGGTGCTTTCAAAATGGACACTGATGATGTCATTGTTATATTTGCATACTAAACTGACTTATCATTCTTACTCAAGTTTATTCATCTAAACTGCATATTAATATTTATTAATCTTTCTCCTTCTAAATGTGGGTTTACAGCTTCTCTAAAAAACTTCAACATTTTTGTTAATTCTTCTATTCAGAAGTATTCCCATCAGGAAATATAAAACAATACTGCATTATAAGAGAACATTTTTCAAAACATTGTATAGAAAATAAGTTTCTTTCACACTTTGGTTTGTTATTAAATGCTTATAAATCACAGATGAACCAGGGGAGAGTGTTTTAATTTTGAGAATCATCACAGTCTGGATCGTCATGGACAGGACACCAATTACTCACCATAGACAGTAACATTAAATCTCGTGTATGATGTTCCGCTGTTGCTGAGGATCTGTAGTTTATAAAGTCCAGTGTGTTCAGTTCTGATGTTTTTGATGGTCAGAGATCCAGTTTGACTGTCCATCTGCAGTCTGTCTCCAAATGTCTTATTACTGTCATACATATCAATGATCTGCTTATATATTCCAGCTGTACGAGTCTCTTGAGGTCCAAACATCCACAGTATCAGATCATCTCTCTGTACTTTAACATCAGTGTTTAGAAAGACAGAATCTCCCTCCATCACTAACACTGACTTCACTTCATCTGCATCAGCACCAACCACACCTGGAAAAAAAAAAAGAAGTATCAAACAAATAAAAAACCTGTTCAAAATCAAACAGAATATTAATGAGGAAAATATTATTGCACTGAAGGTGAGACACTAAATTTTTATTTTATTTTTTATTTCATTTTATTTTTTTCATGCAGTGGGCTTTTTAGAGATTTTGGTCTTTTTGGCCTTTCATGAAATTCTTTCAGACTATTGGAAAGAAAACATAAAAACAATCTTTAAAGGCCGTTTTTCAAAATTTCACCTGTCTGATTTTAATTCTTCATTTAATCCTAATTAATTTCATTTCATTTCGTTCTTAAATGCTGAAAGATCTGTCTCTCTCTGTTTTTATTCTATTTTATTTTATTCTGGCAATCTGAACCTGGCTTCATCCAATATGTGTATATTTAATTAGATATTACCTCATTTGCATTTTAAACATAACATTTTAGAAAACCTTTAATATAAAATATGTTTGCATTTCTTAATTTGCTATTCTTAAAACAAACGACGTTATGACCTACCATTCGACAGCAAAAAACACAGACAGACGAAAGATGCGCTGTGAATCATTTCCCTGAACTTCTCAATAAACACTCAACAATATATAGAGTAAACATGATGCGAAAACCGACTGCGTACGAAAAACAAGTTCAACGATCAGGTCCGTTTACAAAAAGAATTTCCATTCTCAGATGTAGTTCACATGTTCCGTCATATATTCAATGACAAAAAAAAAAAATCCATAGAAAGAATTAAAAACGTTTAGAAGCGAGGAATAATCCAGTTATATAAAGATATTTCCATTAGGTTTGAATTATTGAAAGTCAGTTCTGACGGCACGCTCACACGCTCACACGCTCTCGCTCTCTCTCTCTCTCTCTCTCTCTCTCTCTCTCTCTCTCTCTCTCTCTCTCTCGACTGTTCATAGTAAATCAAATATGCCCTTCCTACTTGAACAAATAGCGCTTAGGTCTCTATACTGCTGAACTTTATTGTGAAAATTAATGTGAATCCCTATCCTAATTCTTGTTCTTTCAAAGTAAACAGTTTTTATAAATATGTATGTATGTATATATATATATATATATACATATATATATATAGAGAGAGAGAGAGAGAGAGAGTAATGATTATATATAGAATTTACCAGTTTGCATACATGGTTTTTGCTATTATCTGTAAAATGAAACACCAGATGAGTGTACGGTTATGGAGTTCATCTTTAATTCTATCATTTGTTTGCATCTGAAACTCTTATTGCCCTGTTAAATATTTTATAAAGTGTCCATCAATTCCATTTAATTTTATAGTGCTTCACATATTGGTCCAAAGTTGGTTTCCAGTGCTTATAAAACATCTATGCCAGTGGCATTTTGAGATGTTTATGCACATGTTGATAAAGAAGAAACCTTGAGAGGAGCCAAGATGTATCTGGGAAGCTCTCTTCCTGAAACATTCATAAACACATTAATGCAAGGTATGCACATTTTCACCAAAGGGCTTTGCTAATTTCTTTTGAAAATGACTTGATTGGTGGATTGTGTGACACATATCTTTAAAAGGTCTACAGATGGGGAGCTTATTCCAGTATTGGATCTTTTGTTGTGAGGAGGTCCACAGATATCTCCTCCTATTGACAGATCAAAGCTATAGCATACAGATGTCTCCTATTAATGTTCAAAGATGCCACAGATGTTATTAGAGACTAAGAAGAATATAGGGTTGACCTGCCTGTTTATTGTTGGATTCTTTGTCAGGGTGTTAGGGAAGTTTGATTAAGTTACTTACATGTTATGATTAATAACTTATTTTGTTTGTTATTTTGGCCGTTGGCCACCATGAAGTCATGGTACCTTAAAATAATGATCTTCCAGCTGGAGTTGGACCACATTCAATAATGAATGTCTCATGTTACTTTGTTTTTCTATTTTTTTTTTTTTTTTTTGGGGATGGACATTACAATGTCTGTTAGTGAACCAACATGAAATTTGCAATGCAAACCACAGAGTTTACATAACATCAGGATGCTTTCAGATATGCACACAGAAATTCACCTAATATTACTGTGTACATATATACTGCATGAATAGAGTAAAATTGTAGTATGCTATTTCACACAGCACTGTATGACCCCCAAACCACTGAGAAGCTGTAACAGCCTTGTTTCTCTCAGTTAACCTCTAGAAGACTTTTTTTCTGTTGACACCTTGGTTTCTGGTAGGCCACTGTTTCCTTTCCAGCTAAAACTCACCTTGTCAACTTTCTCATCAGAAGGTTAAGATTAAACATATTTTGTAATAATGTTTGTATAGTTATGACACATCATAACTAAAATAACACAACAGGAAACCAAATTTTATTAGACTTCCAATGTGTCTTATTACTTTTATGTCAATCATTTACATATTTATTTGTGGAAAGCTTATCTGTTTGTAAACTCAAACTAGTGCCACCATCAGGTCAAAAAGTTTCTTTCTATTTACATTTTTTAGTTTTGAAACATGATGCTTTTCCCCAAGCTTCAAATCTTTATTATAATCTACATTCAACACATGCTACTGATCAAATGGGAGTTATTAAAAATCTTTAATGTCATAGACGACATCTGTGAACTATTTCTTAGTAGATGTCACTGAACACTACCCTCATTTCAAGCTAAACTTGTACCTGTATTTGAAGTATGTATTCCAGTTCTCTGAAGCGTTCCCACTGCATTTGTTTTCAGTGAAGCACAAAGTGTGGTAGGGTGGTAAGGGAGTTTCACAAGAGCTTATGAGCAAAGCATTCGCTGTGGGCACAGATACACTTTATACACGGTGACACTCAAATGCACCTTTGTGTGTCCAATAATAGGTATGCCAAAACACCTGTTGCTGCATTCAACAACAACAACAACAACAAAAACGCTCTATGCTCTACACTGACCTAAATAGATCTGACCACAGGTATCATTTTGAATCTAAAACTGAGCTGCAAGTAAGGTCATAAAGCATTTTAAGTTCATTCTGCATAAAAGGGTCCTTGTGCACTGCTTCAGTGCAAAACATTTTTGTGACAAACCTGTCAATTTTAATGCCATTTTCAGTGGGTACAGTTAACGCTATAGTGGCAATGCTGCAGTAACTGCATATGTTTGGCATACAAGATCTTACATTACTTTTAACTTTCAGAACCCAATTGTTTATTGACTATTTAAACTTAGTGGTTTTAAAGCTCTTTGCACTCCGACACAGTTTTAAAGGCACAGAATGTAAATCATACAGAATTTTGACCTCTAGACAGTCTACACTAAAAAAAAGGTCAGGTTTTTATGCTATGTGTCTTGTGATTGTAACATGCAAGTTCTGCTGAACCACATTTTCCCAAATAAAATGCTTTCTGTGCATTTTGCTTTGTTTGTTATGCTGAAATAGCATTAAAACCACTTGTATTTCAGGTTGGTCCAGGCTATGTACATGTGCTGTTCTAAGCACATCTCAGGACACTAACTTCTTGTTTTTATGCAAACCAGAGCTTTGAATAGCAGCTGCTGTGACATAATGTCTTTATCAATTGGCAGTTGGCATTTACTTAGGGACTTCCTCCCATTCATAGTAATAAAACCGTGTCCCATTAGTCCTGCAAACAATTGTAATTTTCTACATGAGCTTCATCATTTATGATCTACTTCCTCTTTGTAGGTTTAAAGTCAGTTTCCCACCACATCCTATAGCCTACATAAAACCACCAGAGCATGAGCCACAATCAAGATAACACAGAAAAGCAAGTCAATTACATGACCATTATACATTTATGTCTTTTTATAATGCACAAACACACGCATAACATCTGCTGATAGGAAAATCAAACAGCATTTTGGAATATTTTGTGACGTAATTTTTTCTTACCACCAATCCTGTTAGCTTATGTGTTATGTTGACATAAATTTATCATGGCAACTGAATCAGGTTCCATGATGCGACCCCTGCTTAAAAGTTATCTAGTCTGTCAATCATCCTGTATGCCTTAACATAGTCCATATATTAGTTAATTATATTTACACTATTCACACAGTTGAATGAAAGTAGCGTGTTGATCTGCCAGTCGTTAGTTTTTAATTCTAAGAGCTCTGCTCATATTTGTAGTTACATTTAAGCTGGACTAAGATGAACAATCACATCAAAGTAGGCCTCCATTTGAGGCATCCGGTCTCACGCTTTTCAACCATGCTTGTAGTTCTTTTTATTCGTGTTTGTAGTTCTAAATCGACTCATCCTCCGAAGTACAATGTACAACCGTTAAAATGTGCACGTATCCACGCCACCCTTAAAAAATCTACCGGAGATAGCTGATCATCCAGGGACTTTTGGCATAATCTTTTGAATATGCGTTGCGTCGGAGAGTGTGCAGGTTGCTTAAGAAGAAAATCATGTTTCAAGTTTCACATGTTGTCGAGCTCTGATTTGGCTCCATCTAGTGTCTCTTTTATGAATTCACCACATTGTACAGGGCTTACACACGCAAACACATAAGCATAAATAATTACTGTAAAAATCCATGATGACATCTTCCGTTAGAACGTGGCAAACTTTAACTGATAATTTTTGTCATGGCTAAATGATTTTTACTGGGGCACAACTGATTAAATAACAACATAAACATGTGCATTTTAGATGTGCATTTTTTACAGTCTAATACATGAATGTAGAAAAAGATTTTGTTTATAATGTATTACTACTTTACCTGTGATGTGCATGAGAGTATTAGTATGCATATATAATATGCTGGTACACATTTATAAATTTTCAGTGTTCCAGTAAACATGTCCCGTCTGACAAATTAAACAACTAATTTATCAGATGACTGTTATAGAAATTAGTATATTGTATATTAATGTTTAATATAAACTCTAAATATTACACATACAAAAGAAGCTGACTGAAAATTTCAAACTCAGAGTTTGAACAAAGTGAAATAGCAATACTAAATATAATAATATATAATATATAATACAAAAGACAATAATTCAAAGATTCCTACAGGAACTCTGAGTCAAAGTGATATCCTCCTGAGATCTGCCTTTAGAGTTTCATTGTGTGTTGATAGTTCACAGCTGTCTTGGTTCTGCCCACATCCAGCAATGATTTCTGTTAGAGACAGAGAAACATTCTTTGCAAATGAATCTGTTTTAAATAGGGTGAAACCGAGAATAATAATAATAATAATAATAATAATAATAATAATAAGTAAAAATAAAATAAAATTAAATTAAATTAAATTAAATTAAATTAAATTAAATTAAATTAAAATAAAATAAAATAAAATAAAAATCAGAATCAGATCAATCATGATCTGATGAACTGTTTACTGACCTGTGGCAGATCGTCAATCTGTGGGCAACAGGTGATCTGTGTGTATTCTGACATGCTTTGCTGTTCTACAATTGTCAGATCTACAAACACATGTGGATCATTGTAAGGAGAATTTAACATCATCGTTACACACATAAATGAAAAAAGATTGTACTGCCATCAAGCGGAACAGGACAGCAAGACAATGTACAATGCTTGAAGTAAATTACTTACTTTAAAATCACCATCTGTTTTTACACACAGTTTAAAATAAACAATTTATAATATAAATAAATATGAATTTAAAATTTCAATTGTTTACTACTTACTGATGTGTCTTAAAGGTTGCATAAACAATCAGGTCTAATGGAAATTATCATCATTCATAAATCAGTATCAACACTAAAAACAGTAAAAAATGCCAACTATATTGTGCAAGCAGAAACAGCTTTTCTTTGAACACTGTGTATGCTGTAGTAAATCTCTTTTTCAAGTCTGACTTGTTTTAATACTAATAACTATAATAAACTTAAATAATATACTTTAAAAAATCTTTTGAGCACTAGATTTTGATACAGAAAGTCTCATATCATTTAATCATTTATAATTCATATCATTTATAATAATAAGGTAATACTTGCCCTCTGGTGTTGCTTGTTTGCCGTTCTTGCTGTAAAAGTATATCACAACTCCCACAACTACAACTACAATGTTAGTGTTATTCTGCAGTATTTACAACTACTAATGTCCAACAAAAACTACTGAGCAATTTGGTATATAATCACTAATATCACTACTGACGTACCTGCACATGTCTGACAGAGTTGAGTGATGTCCAGATGTGTGGTCTGGTTGCTGATGGGATTGTTGATCACACAGCTGTAGGTGTTTTTATCCTGATATTCCACCTCCAGAGGTAGAGAGAGACTGATGCTGAGATCAGACACACTGATGCTGGACAATAAACTGTTTCCTTTGTACCAGGAGAAACTCACATCACTCACATTTAACACTGAACACAGCAGTGAACATGATGATCCTGATGATGATAATGATGATGATAAACAGTTTGAAGGGTTACTGGTGATGACAGGAACAGGCAGAGAAGCTGGAAAACAAAACAAAAAAGTTTTTGTGGGGGGGCTTTCAAAATGTAACAAACTGCGGTGATGTTATTGTTATATATGCATATAATTGTTATTTGCCTTTTTATTTCTTCATGCTGTATTATGATTGGTCTTTTCATTCTAACATCAATATATCCATGTAAACTGTATATTAAGATCAATTTCTCTTTCTCTTTCTAAACATGGCTTTACAGTATTTTCTAACTATCATTGTACCTTTTATTCATAAGTATTTCCATCAGGAAATATAAAACAATAGCCATCAGGCTTATAAGAGAACTGTCTTGCAAAACAGGAGAAAATAAGCTTCACTTTGGTTTGTCATTAAATGCTTATGAATCACAGATGAATTGGGGGAAAATGTTTTAATTTTAAGAATCATCACAGTCTCATCAGGACAAAAATTACTCACCATAGACAGTAACATTGAATCTCTTGTATAAAATTCCACTGTTGCTGAGGATCTGTAGTTTATAAAGTCCAGTGTGTTCAGTTCTGATGTTTTTGATGGTCAGAGATCCAGTTTGACTGTCCAGCTGCAGTCTGTCTCCAAATGTCTTATTACTGTCATACATATCAATGATTTGCTTATATATTCCAGCTGTACGAGTCTCTTGAGGTCCAAACATCCACAGTATCAGATCATCTCTCTGTAATTTAAAATCAGTGTTTAGAGTAACAGAATCTCCCTCAGTCACTGATACTGACTTCACTTCATCTGCATCAGCACCAAACACACCTGGGGGGAAAAAATAGATTTTTATGCCTGATTTTCTGCAACATTTAATTCCTAACAAAAAACACTTTTTTTTTTTTAAGAATTCTTAACCTGGCTTTATCCAATATTTAGATTTTTGTTCTAGAACTGTTTGCAGTGCAGATTTAATTAGATATTGTCTGATTTGCATATTTAACATAACATTTCAGAAAACATATAAAACATGTCTGCTATTCTTAATTTGTGATTCTTTAAACAAATGATTTTATAACTTACTATTCGACAGCAAAATAAACAGACAGAAGAAAGATGCGTGGTGAATCATTTCTGAACTTCAATAAACACTCGATATACAGCCTAAATCTGAATGCGTGCGAAAAAACAAATTAATCAATCAGGTCCTCCGTTTACAAAAAGAATTAGGCTATTTCCATTAGGTCTGGGTTTTTAAAAGTCGGCTCTGAAAAAGGACGTTACTCACGCACACAGCTCTCTCTCTCTCTCTCTCTCTCTCTCTCTCTCTCTCTCTCATTAATATCAGTCGCATATGCTCTTTCTCTGTACTTGAACAAACAGAGCATAGTTCTCTAGTACTGGTGAACTTTATTTTTAGTTTAGTTTAGCGTGAATCCCTCTCCTTGTTCTATCAAAGTAAACTCTTTTAATAAATAGTTTATACTAATACATTATGTGTTAAAATTATACACAATTCTCAAGTTTGCATAAAGGCATTTTCTCATTATCTATATAAATTGGTTTTAAAATTCATCCGTAACTCTGTCTTTTGTTTGCATCTGAAACTCCTATTGTTGAGTCAAATAATTTATAAAGGGTCCATCAATTTCTTTTAATTTTAAAGTGTTCATGACTTCACATATTGGTTCAAAGTCAGTTTCCAAGAAGAAACCTTGGGAGGAGCCCAGATTTATCTAGGAAGCTATCCTCCTGACACACACATAAACACATTTATGCAAGGTATGCACATTTTCAGCATTTGACTTGCTAGTTTCTCTCTCTCTCTCTCTAAAAAAAATGGTAGCTTTATGTGTGAGGTGTGCATGGATTGATTGCAAGATGAAAGAGTGTGATTTGTGAATCCTGTAGCAAATACCTTTAAAAAAAATCTTTAGATGGGGAGTTCATTCCAATGTTGGCAATGCAATCCACAAAGTTTCGTAACATCAGGAAGCTTCCAGTTATGGACACAGAAATTTACCCAATGTTCACTGTGTACAAAGTAAAATGGTAGTATGCTATTTCACACAGCACTAATGTATGACCCCTAAACCACAGAGAAGCATAACAGCCTTGTTCCTCTCAGTTAATCTCTAGAAGGTTTTTTTTTTTTCTGTGTACACCTTGGTTTCTGGCAGGCCACTGTTTCCTCTTCAGCTAAAACTCAACATCTATTTCAACTTTCTCATCGAATGGTTAAAACCCTTTCACTGGTGAGTTTAAAATATTCTATCTGACCCCCCAGAGTGAGGTTTTTTTTTTAGGCGACCGTTATTTTAGCACGTTCCCTTTATTGTTTCAATGGCGACGCGTCATGATTGACACCGCAGCCACTATAGCACTGCATGACAGACGTATCGCTTTTATTTCGTTTTTCCTTTTTTATTCAAAATATTCACACACTTGCTTACCATGTCTTCAACTATCTGATATTCCGATTCACGAATACGTGTCAGTGAGTGTATTTTGCCGTTTTAAAACCTTTATAAATGATCTGGATCGTGATCTATAACGTGAGATGGGCGCCGCCATGTTTGTTCGCGCTGCCGTTCAGAGAGTCCTGTCAGCCGGATTTACAGCACGTAAAATCACCAGTTACTCCCCAAATACATGCAAGTATGTGGCTGGTGCACTGGGAAAGGAATGGAGTGAATTATATCATTACTTACATTATGTATATCTGATATAAATCAAACACGTCGGCAAATTATATTTGAATGGATTGTTATTGCTGCTTCCATAGACATCCGTGTGTATTTTACAAACTCTAAATGTATTGTTTTACTAGTACTTATGTGTATTTAAATTCCTGAAACCTTAAATAAACGTTAAGTCGTTAAACACTGCACAATTGTGATTATATGACAAGCCCAACAAGCGTCTCTCTGTGGCTCACCGCCAGTCAACGCGCGAAAACACAGTTTGAATTTGGCAGTTGCGTGACGTCACAGAACGTTCTAAATCCCATATGTGGGACTGTACTCCCAGGGGCACTGAAAATAGAATCCCATATGTGGGACCATACCACTCAAAGGGTTAAAGTTAAACATCTGTAATGCTAGCAAAACTGTGGGTAATATGAATCATTATGATTTCTTTATCTTAGCAGCCTTTTAAGCAGTACTTTTTTAAGACATCAGCTCAGTTTTACTCGAACAGCAATAGAGATATAAAACAAAATTCTGGTAGACTTACAATGCTTATTACTTTTATTTCAGTCATTTACGTATTTATCTGTTGAAATGCTATTTTATGGGTTCTCTGTTTGTAATCTGCTACCTAGGTCTCTCAAACTCAAACTAGTGTTTTTTTTTTTTTTTACACATATTCATTTTGGCAGGAATTAGGTCAAGAACACAAATACAATTTAAAGAGAAACATTCTTTAGCAAATGTCACTGATTCAAACAAATCTTGTATTAAACTATGCATTACTTCTCTGAAGTTTTCTCACTACTTCTGTTTTCAGTGAGGTGCAAAGGACATTAAGAGAGTTTCTCAAGAGCGTGTGAGCAAAGGACTCACTGTGGGTACAAGTACACTTTATACACACCAAAACTCAAGCGCACTCTTGTGTGTCCAATAGGTACACCAAAACACTTGCTGCTGCATTCAGCAACAAGAAAAAACGCTCCATACCCTACACTGACCTAAATAGGCCTGACCACAGGTATCATTTTGAAACTAAAGCTGAGCTGTAAAGGCACAAAGCATCTCAAGTTCATTCTGCATTTAAAAAAAGGGGCCCTTGTGCACTGCTTCAGTGACAAAAATGTCGATTTTAATGCCATTTCCAATGGCTACAGTGCTGTAATGGGAATGCAGAATATATATATATGTAAATATATATATATATATATATATATATATATATTACTTTTAACCTTCAGAATCAAATTGTTCACGAACTATTTAAACTTAGTGGTTTTAAATCTCTTTGCACTCTGACACTGTTTTAAAGGCACAGAATGTGAAATGATAAAGATGCTCTGCCATCTTTCTCTCAGGCAAAAATCACATAAAATAAACTACACAGAATCCAATTTTGATCTATAGTCAACACAGTCTATCTACAGTCTATACTAAAAAAAAAAATACTCTGGAAAGGCATTGTCTGCTATTGTGGTCAGGTTTTTATACAGGGTGTCTTGTGATTGTATGATGCAAGTCCTGCTGAACCACAATTTCTCAAATTTTTGGTTTAACACACTGCATGTTAGTTTTGGCCATGTGATAGTGACAGTAAATGACCAGCAATTCACACTCTTTTTTCCTGCTCAGTAGCACATTATACAAACATTACATCCTACTGTAGTACTGAAATAACAACAAACATATCATGTTATCTATTTGTGTCTATTATACATTTAATGCTAATTACGATATCAGCAAAAGCACCTTCTCTTGTGCAATATGTATAGAGTGATTTCACAATGCGTCATCAATCTGCCATATTGGTGGCACTTAATGTAAACAATGCCACTGAACCGAACGAAACTCAGATATTTTGCTGATTATTACTGCTGAAAATTGTCAATTATTGTCACGTTTTGGGCTGTGAACGTCAGATTCACCGTTATGATTGGTCAAATCGCCTGTCAATCAAAATCATCGTTTTGAACTGAAAATTTGGTAGATTTTCCTCAGAGGGACTCAGAATTACAACTCTGAACTGGGAGCTCTGAGAGCTACAACTTGAAATTATGTCCATTAAAATTCACCTGGCCAACGTAGGGTCTGTTTATAGGGCATTGATAGTGTTGAGCATGTAAAGCATAATCTGAAATCCCAGGATCGGAACAGAGTCTCGAGTAGAACTATATGCATGGAACGCAGCATTACGTAATTTGTACAATACTTCACCTACAGGTCATCTTGAGGGTTTTTTTTTATTGTGAAGCTTGCATTTTCCATGTACATAACAATGGCTTTATTCCATGTAGAGTAGACCACAAAATAGCAACTGAACCATTAAAGCTTTTTTTGTTTTTTTTAAGAAAAAGGATAAGTCAGAAGTATAAATGCTTGTAGTTCTTTCTATTTGTGGTTGTAGTTCTGAACCGAATCCTACTTCAAAGCACAATGAATTGTGGCTTTGGGACCTCTCATTGTCACATACTATTTAGGATGAGATGCACATTGCTTAAAGTTTAATGCTCTGACTCCCTCTAGTGTAACTGACATGAAATCACCACGTTTTACAACTCCAGAGTTGACAAAAACCACAGAGGCAATGTTCTTTTACAAATTAGTCAAATAAATACTGTGTAAGTCCACAATGACATAACACACTTTACCTGTTTGGTCTGAAGACATCAACAAACTGCAAAAGACTCTTTATAAGTACTTTTTGTCATGGCAAAATTATTTTAATGGGGCGACACTTAATAACAAACACATGGTCAGTGCTGTTTTAGATAGATAAATACATGAATGTAGAAAAATATAACAAAGGTTTTGTTTATATTACTACTTTATTAGTGAGAGTAGTATTAGTATGTCAAGATGAGTAGGGGTGATATTACAGAAAGCAATAGTACACTTTTTCTACACTGAAAAAGTGATGTGTAAGAATATATTTTCTAATGAGTTCAAGGCTAAAATGTAAAATACAGTAGAAAAATTCCAGTATCAGCTGAACAAACGTGTCCTGTCTGACAAGCTGAACAACTAACAGCAGACAAGTAACGGCTTGTCAGTTAGGGTGGGTGCCAAACATTCAGGATCTAATATGTTTGAAAAAAGGAAGTCTATATAATAACTGAAGACCGTTAACAGTTAAAAAATTCCCATTTAAGATGTGGCCTTACTGGAGGCTTCATGGGAACGCCTGTGTACAATCTGTGAGCCAATCACGTTGATGTAAATGTCACCTGATCAATCATTCTGGAGTTGCAGGAAAGAAAAAATCCTTACAATGTTAATTGGCTGATAGCACCACAAGAACATATATGGTCCAGAACATTTTATCAGAATGTGTAGATAAATTCAAAATGTTCATACTAATCTTACACTGACTTTCATCTCTTTAATCTGTTAAGTGCAAGTGTACAATCATACAAAATAAGCATTTTAATACAAAAAAGTATAAATGCAGTATAAATGCACAATACATTTCAGAAGTGTTAAGAACTGATCCAGAAATCAATAATAAAACATACAAAAACAATATAGAAAATGTATACAAAATTATGTACAAAAAAGATATTTTGTACACCAATAATTTAAAAGATGATACCAGTTAGTAAAAGGGCTGATGGCAGAAAAAATACCTAAGGCTTTTGTTTAGACTTGAATGTTTTAACAGAGTATAAGAGAAAGATTCCAGCTGGGCTTGCATGAACATGCCTTGTCTAACAGGTAAACAACTAACTGCAGAACAAGTAACAACAGGTTGGATGGTCAATGTGGTAAACTCTTAAGGTCTAATGTAACACCAGGTATAATCGATTAAAACATATCATTCAGCTTTACAAGTGAGTGGTCAGTTATACAGACTAATCTACATGAGTGGAGATTATTCAGAAATATTTGACTGCTGAATGCTAACTAGACAATCAAAATAATATATTACAGAGAAATTAATAATACAAAAAATAGGATGTTAAAAGGATGTTAAAGTATTCAAAATCCTACGACATGGAATGGCAGTGTAAGTTAAAGCTGATAGTGATAAATGCTGATACTGAAATAGTAATCAAATACTGATGATACTGAAGGTTTCAGTCACTTGTTTATAACAGTCTGAAAATCTGCCCTTATGCTTTCTAAAAATGCATTTTATGATCATTGACCCTGAAGTTAATACTTGAAAATGACTTTTACATGCCAGTTTCATATTAGTCACACAAAATGCTAATACACTGATCATGTCATTTTGAATTAACACTCGAGTATATGATGTGGTGTTCTTCATTAGGTTTCTGAAAGAAAGAAAGCATAACATGAATATCAGGAATTAAAACGTGAAAACAATGAAAAACTGTGTGTGTGTGTGTGTGTGTGTGTGTGTGTGTGTGTGTGTGTGTATGTGTGCACCTGGTATACATCACGTTATGGGGACCAAATGTCCCCACAAGGATAGTAATACCAGTAAATTTTGACCTTGTGGGGACATTTGTGAGGTCCCCATGAGGAAACAGGCTTATAAATCATGCACAATGAGTTTTTTTTGAGAAAGTAAAAGTGTGCACAGTCTCCTGTGAGGGCTAGGTTTAGGTGTAGGGTAGGTGTAGGGTGATAGAAAATACGGTTTGTACAGTATAAAACCCATTACGCCTATGGAATGTCCCCATAAAACATGTAAACCCAACATGTGTGTGTGTGTGTGTGTGTGTGTGTATGTATATGTAGTAAGTAGTATTTGTGTGTATACATATATACCAACAGTCTGGTAATGTTTTCATAATCTTTTTGTACTATCAACACTATAAATCAGCTCAAGGACAACGGTTGAATACAAACACAATTACAAGCACAGGACATTATAGCAAAAGCAGGTTGTTTTATTCTTTCATTTTAAATAACTTTCTTAGTGGCAAGTTGTACATGCACAATTTCTAGCACAAAGGGGAGACTTCAAACAGAGCATCACTTTTGGAGTTTGAAGGACATTTTGGGGCTTTTGGGGCATTTTAAAAACACTTTCACTTTTGTCTGTTCATTGTTAACCACTGGCAGAGCAGCAAAAAGTCAACTGGCAGTTCCGGCACTGCTTTCCTGCATTTGATTCAGCTGCCATTGAATCACGGATGATAATAAATGCTTTTGTGATTTGACAACTGTGCATCACTGTCTGTGTCTCTGTTACAGATGCCTGTGGCTTTTCAGAGGCATAATCATGGTATTCAGTAAAATTCCTAAACTTGCTCTGAGAAGTGATAACACTTTTTGGTATAACGTGTATCTCTCAAGTTCTATCACATCTGATATTGCACTGTGCCTTGGGAATATTATCATGTACATCTGAAGCGAAAGGCTGCCCACACACTAGAAGATTTTCAAATCTTAACTGATTTTACCACTGAAATGAAGACCATTTCAACTGATATTTAGCCTTATAATCCTCTGAATGATGATTGGACCAGAAAACAAGACCACACACTTGTTGATTGTAGGAATGATTCCACAGTGACACATGATCTCATAGAGACTCACAAGACCGAACAGGACTAGTCAGCCCTCTCTCCTGGGGCATGTTCTGATTCACAGTAAAAAAGAACGTATAAAAAAGCATGTGAGTGATGTTCTTTCTCAGTGATCTGCTTTCATAGCATGTTTGTGGCTGCCAAGTTTGAGTTATAAAAGCATGCAACATCCGACTGGTGACGCTTGCTAGCTCTGATTCGCTATCGCGGGTATCAGAGACAGCACGATCAAGAGTCCTAAATATCAAACATGATTCTAGATCGGGTATGCTCCGTCTCGATTGGGAGCAGTTAAATAATCATAGTGACACCACACAATAGAATATTTTTTGGACATAAATTAACTTGTGACAAGCCTGGAATCGGGCCACACACCCCGATTGTTCAGTTGTGCAAATTGGGCTTAAAATCTGCCTTAAAGTCTTCTAGTGTGTGGCCAGCCTAAACAGAAGAAGAACAAGCATAAGCAGACATTAAGCTAAAAAGCTTGAAGGGCCACAACACAAACAGACATCAACGCCAGATGGCACTTTTTTTTCGTCACGTGTGCAAGCGCGAACAGATTTTCACGACACATCTGTGGTTTCTGCAGACAGATTCAATGCATACTGCAATACAGTGTCTTACCGTACTGTGAACACTGCGTTCACAAAATGTTGTTTCGGCATAAAGTACCTCTTCGTCACAAGTCTGGACTGTTTTAATAATAACATTTTCAAACTATAAAAACACTTTAAATATCTGAAATAATATTTAAAAGAATGATATTGTATCACATCTTCATGATTTTTTCGAAAGAAAAAGGTAATACTTGCCTTGTAGTGTTGTTTGTTTGCAGTTCCTGTGGTAAAAGTATACAGCCAACCCCACAGCTACAGCCATGGCCAGAACTATCGCGAAAACTAATAAACCAAGCGAATGTGGTGTCTGCATGAGTTCTGTAATTAACAACAGAACAATAATAATTATAAATGAGTCCTGAAGTGTCTTGTTTCAATCAAGACATATTTGCCATAGCTCTCAGTTCACTTATCATGGCTTTAAACAGACATGGTTGGAAAGCTTCAAGAATATATTTTTTAAGCAAAATCTTCAATCACTAATAATATTATCACTAATATTACCACTATCGTACCTGCTGCACATGTCTGACAGAGTCCACTGATGTCCAGATGTTTGGTCTGGTTGATGATGGGATTGTTGATCACACAGCTGTAGATGTTTTTATCCTGATATTCCACCTCCAGAGGTAGAGAGAGACTGATGCTGAGATCAGACACACTGATGTTGGACAATAAACGATTTCCTTTGTACCAGGAGACAGTCACACGACTCACATTCTTTGCTGAACACAGCAATGAACATCTGGACACTGATGAACGTTCAGATAGTGATGATGAAGAACAGTTTGAAGTGTTTCTGGTGATGACAGGAATAGGAAGAGGAGCTGGAAATATTGAGAATAAATGGAAATAGAAATGTTACTTTGTTTAAATAGGGACAAAACTGAAGAAGATTCTTCATTAAACATTTATTAAACATGCAATATTACTCACCATAGACAGTAACAGAAAAACTCCTGTATGAGACCCCAACTTTGATAATTGTTAGTTTATAAAGTCCAGTGTGTTCAGTTCTGATGTTTCTGATGGTCAGAGATCCAGTTTCAATGTCCATCTGGAGCCTGTTTCTGAATATCTCAGTACTGTCATCTATATAGATGTTCTGTCTGTGGATTTCAGCAATACGAGTGTCTGAATTGTTAATGTTGAACATCCACAGTATCTGATCATTTTTCAGCACTTCAGTAACACCAGTGTTTAAAGTCACAGAATCTCCTTCCAGCACTGATAATGACTTAATTTCATCCGCTTTAACATCAAACACACCTAAAACACAGGGAAACATTTTTGATTATTTATTTATTTACAATTTTAGAGAAAATTACATGCTAAGCCAACAATTCCATTAAAAAAAAAAGCATTGTTCATTGTACGTGCCCAATACTGTTATTAAAAAAAAACAAAACAAAAAAAAAAAACATGTTTGGCTATACAATATTAGAACTATCTTTTCCTTAACGTGACGGCAGTTGGTTGTTTATTCTTTCAGATGTTGAGCCCCAAGACTGAATATATTCCAAAATGTGGACATGAGCATGTTTATTTATTTGTTATTCTTTTATTTATGTATTTATTTACTTATTTATTTGTCTGGGGACTGCTTTTTGTTGGTTGGTATCTCAGAGTTTACCATTATTTCACAATTCCTCCACCATTAGTAATATCGAAAATGCCGAAATAAAGAATGTATTTATTGTGTGAAAACAAAAATGGCAGTTTATTTAAAAAAAAAGTGAAACACTATTTAATAAAAATAAATCACTTACCAAGCGAGAACCAAATCCACAGACAGAGGAAAAAAGATGTATGAATCATATTCACAATTCCCTACATATCCGATCAATAAACTCATGATTTAGTAGAGCGAGTTGCTCATCCGCTTTTTGAAACAATGAAAGGCGCAGCAGATATTAAACGTTACACGTTAAAAACAAAGACCATTTCGAGGAATACAGTCAACGGTACTATGAATACTATACTAAGTTGTTATCAAGCACTTTGATATCGTTTTCGCTTCAAATTTTTAAGGTGGGGTGCACAAAAGCCCATAGTCGTTTAAGGTTACGATGTGCGTGGGCCTATTACTGTATGCCGATTAAAATATATCCTGTAATTTGTGCTACATCCATCCATTTAAAAAAGAACGATACTTTTCTGTGAAGAAAAAAAAAAGCCAACAGAGCCAAAAACACTACTTCTTGATTTCAGTTTTCAGACTTCCAGATTTCGGTTAGCATACTTCGTCTGGATAAAATCGCTCCGCCCTTTTGGGGTCCTGTTTCTTCAATGATAAGCTCAGCTGAACAGTAAACGTAGCGTGGATATCAGTCCTTGAGAGGTGTTTACAGTAGCTGTATGAACATCAAGGGAAATTCAGCTCTTTCACTGACACAAACAGGATGAAGACTTTAAACAGGAACTGTGTTGTAGTGCAGATTTTCTTGCATGATTGTATTTACTTTGTTCAACTTGTGATTTGCAGCTCCTCTCTCAGTTTACCTCCTTCCTGCCATTTTCCTCTCAGCAAATAAGAAATAATCCCTGTTCTGTTGAGTACAGCACTGATCAAATAAAGCGTTTTTCACAAGTACCTAGATCTCTAATCTAAATACCAATACAAAACAAATTACAAAGCTGCAATTGATTCTATAAATCAAAATGTCAGTTTATTTGTGAAATGACACAAAAAAAAAAAGACAAGGAAAGGTAGAATTACATCAGCTCAAGATTCATCCTTAAGCACAAGACAATTATCATCAATAAACCTGAGATGTCAGTTTGAAATCAGTGCACAGAAATGACATAAAGTTATATATTGAATAGTTAATGCCACTATTTTCACATCTAGAGATCTTCGACACTTTGGGTTTTGGCTGGCCAGTATTTCCTGTAGAGAAATCTTTTTACGTTGAAAGAAGTGTGTGTGATAAATGTACATTATGAATAATATTCTTGCACTATTGCTGTGTTTTACAAAATAATTTAAATGACACATTAAAATTATTTTTTGAACACCATCCATAATGTTCAGCATCCTTTACTGCCAATTATGATCTACACAAAGGAGTTTGCACACGTCTGGTGTTTCATGGGAATTGTACAGTAGAACAACTGTTTTCTATATTCAGTATCAGTTGACTCTTTGTTCTCATTCATAGGAGCTCAAGGTCAAGGTCAGCCACCATCCTCAATGCAGACTTTTATTTCCTCAGAGCAACAAGTTCACGTAAGCGTTTCTGTGAACTATGTTTTCTCTTTTCTACATTTTCCGCCATCACATGTTTGTCTCAATACTTTGCAACTTCCTCAACATGTGAGTGTGTTTCTATTTAGTTCATTTTTACAGCATCTATTGGCAGTTTCTGGTAAAATTTCTTCAGAACATCTAATTTTATTTCAACTTATACATTTCTGTGATGAAGTGTGTTGTTTTAACAAAATGCTATGACATATTTACTTTTTTCGTCTACAGTCCCATTATAGGCCGTGGGTTCATCTGCAGCCCCTCACCCACAGTGTTTCCACAGCATGTTCTGCAGACCTTTTGCATCTCATATCTCCAATAATAGACACCCATACCACATCTGACCAAAGACCACAGTGCATCTCATCTTCAGCAGAGCAGGTAATCTGTCACAGTGCATGAAGCTTGCTTTACATTTGTTGTTTTTTTATACCATTTTGTTTTATCATTTTTTTTGCAACTCAGTAAAGCCTGAATTTATAATAGGTGTGAAGTAGTCAAATTATGAAAAATATAATTTCCCCTTGATCTTTGGAAATACAACATACTATATATCATTCAAAACGTCCTCCGCCCTGTACACTCTGAAAATGCATGAGTCCAGAGCAGTGCATTGACCTTTATTGCAGAAGAGCGGAAACAGACATCTGATGTTTTGTTTTTCCTCTCAACAACAAGCAGCTGCAGGGTGATACAGGAACAATGGTCACCCTGGTTGACATCTGCATGAAATGATCCTCATAGGGCTGCACAAACACAAGATGTGATGGGGGGGCTGTTATTCCCATGCAACTACACACAACATCTGCTCTATATAAAGTGAAACTGCCGCGTAAAAACAATGAAGTAAAATGGCCTTTTTGTGAAGGCATTGAATGAACCATAACAAGACCATTAAGGTCAGTCAGCAGAGTTTTAATTGTTTTCCTATATCTGCACTATTTGGATGCTTTTGATATTTGCAGAAATTTATCAGAGGTCCATTATAGAAATAACTGGTATATTAAGATGCTTTAAATGCTGTCTGTAGCCCCCTCTGGTGATGCTTGTTTAATAAAAACTCTAAATAGTACATGGATACACAAGATGAAATTTTGTTTTATTAGAGGGCAAGGTTAAACAAAAGTAAGAGACTGTTGCAAATCTTTTTAGGTATACAGGTATTTCAAAATACAATCAGTCTACATTTAATAAGCAATTACTATTTAGTAATAAAATATTAAGTACATAATACAAAAGCTAATTTATTTCAGTAACTCCTACACGCACTCTGGATCAAAGGGATATTCTCTCGAATTCTGCCTTTTGAGTTTATTGTGTGTTGATGGTTCACGGTTGTCTCGGTTCTGCCCACATTCAGAAATGACTTCCGTTAGAGACAGAGAGAGACATAACAAACTAATAAGTAATTACTGTGAAAATAGTGTATAGGTCTAAACAGACAATAAATCCCTGAGCCGAATGACGATCGGTTTGTATCTCCTGTCTTCGGCAATTATTCAGCGGCGCCGCTACATCACTACTGAACACAAAGCCAGACTCGCTCTGAAAGTAAATGATTCTTACATAACGGTTCTTTTCATTGAATCAAAACCATTCAGCATTCACCATTCATACTTGTTCACTGATTCCCGAACGAATGACTCGTATGAGTCGGTTCTTGTCTGTATAAAAAATTACAGTGTTGACCAGTGTTGACCGACTCCTAAAGGAATTATTATTATGACGACTTCTTTTCAGTGAATAAAAACCAAAAACATTCAGCGCAAACAATGTGATACGATTCCCGAAAGAATGATTTGAATGACCAGTGTAATGCTCAATGAATAACTGTTATATTTAACGTAAGAAAGTAAAAAAAAAAAAAAGAAATTCAGACGTAATCAGATGATCAGATGGACTGCTTACTGACCTGAGGCAGATCGCCCATCTGAAGCCGGTAGATGATTCGTGTTTATTCTGGTATGCTTTGCTTTTTTTATGACTCTCAGATCTACAAACACAAACACTTGGATCAGTATAATGAGATTTTGAGTGTATTTAACATAACCATTGCGCCTTCCTCATGATCTGACCATAATTCATTTATTATGACTAAATAAAGCAATATGCGTTCCTATCCAGTTTACTTTGACCAAAACAAACAAACAAACAAACAACAACAAAAAAAACAAAAAACAGAATGCACTCCCTCTAGTGGAACATGATAGAACAACAAAATATATACTGTTTGCTCTTTGCAGTGATGTGGTGTTTAAAAACATTAAATCCAGGACATCTTCATTGCACCTGATTTTGTCCCAGAAAGTCTTGTATTATTTAATGTGTAAGGTAATACTTGCCTTCTGATCCTGCTTGTTTGCATTTCCTGTTGTGTATATCACCCCCACAACTACAGCCAAGACCGGAACTACCACTATAACTGATAATCACACTGAATGTGGCTGCTTGAGTTCTGTAATGATCAACAGAACGATAGTAATTATCAGTCAAGACATTGTTGCCATATAGTTCTCAGCTCACATAACATGTCTTGGAAAGCTTCACAGACATGTTTGGAAAGCTTCATGAATGTATTTAATCACTAATTATAATCACTAATATCACAGTTGTCCTACCTTGACACCTGCGACAGAGCTGAGTGATGTTGTGTTGAGTCTGGTTGCTGATGGTATTGTTGATCAAACAGCTGTAGGTGTTTTTATCCTGATATTCCACCTCCAGAGGTAGAGAGAGACTGATGTTGAGATCAGACACACTGATGCTGGACAATAAACTGTTTCCTTTGTACCAGGAGAGACTCACGTCACTCACATGTAACACTGAACATTTTAACAGTTTGAAGTGTCTCTGGTGATAACAGGAACAGGAAGAGGAGCTGGAAATATTAGAGAATAAATGGAAATAGAAATGTTACTTAATTAAAAAAATTAAGTTACACAATGCTTCAGGTGGAACATGTATTTTTAATTCCACCAATTACAATAAAATTATTATTATTATTATTATTATTATTATTATTTATGTTACCACCACCTGATTTCCTGACATCATAAAACATTTCATCTTACTATATTTATCTTACCATAGACAGCAACAGAAAAACTCCTGCATGTGACTCCTCCTTTGATGATCTGTAGTTTTTAAAGTCCAGAGTTTTGATGTTTGTTCAGTTCTGATGTTCCTGATGGTCAGAGATCCAGTTTGTCTATCCATCTGGAGTCTGTCTCCAAATATTACAATACTGTCATCGATATAAATGACCTGCTTATGGATTTCACCAATACGAGCGTCTGAAATGTTAACGTTAAACATCCACAGTATTTGATCATTTCTCAGTACTTCAGCAACATCAGTGTTTAGAGTGACAGACTCTCCCTCCATCACTGATAATGACTTCATTTCATCCGTTTTAACATCAGACACACCTGAAAAAACATTTTTAACATTTCTAGAGAAAATACCATGCCAAAAGCAAGCAACTCCTCTGACAAAGACTTTAGTAATTCAAACACATTCACATATCGATGCCTGACCATATAATTAAGCCTAAAAATATTTAACATCCCAACATTAATTATTATTTTTTTCTGTTGACTGCTTTCTGTTGGTTGGAATCCCAAATGTACCACCATTTTGCATTTTCTAACCCCTTACCTAACACTGAAAATGTCACAATGGATGCTAGAATGTGTTTCTAAACAATGCTAGCTGAAAACACAGTTTCTTTGATTAATAAAATTCAATTAATTAAACCAAGATTAATTAAAACTAAATCTAAGTAGTTGTTTGAAATTTTGAATTGACCCACAGATAAAACAAAAGCCATTAGCCATTATTAATAGATGTTAAATTATAGTTTTCACTTTATATTTTTAATATAAGATACATAAAAGCTCATGCTAATTGATTAAAGTTATAATGTGGCTGAATTTATTAGTAATATTAGTTATTTGGCTCATCCAACAGACCAAATTCTTGCGCTAGCTCTTAAGGAGTACACATTTTTCATGAAAATTGTGCCACAAATTACTGTGAAATGGCTTCACAGTAGCTATATGTGCATCAGAAAATTATCTCTTTCATAGACACAAACAGGAAGAAGACTGTGACCTCTTTGTGCTGTACGGAAACATTTCTTGTTCAACTTTGTGGTTTGTACCTCTAAACTACATTTTCCTGTCAATCTCCTCTCACCAAGAAAAAAAAAATATCCCTTCAGATTTTACAACTCCACAATTGATTAACTGAATATTTTTATTATATGCATATTATAAATCACAAAGTCCATTTGCAAGTTTTTTTTTCTTTTTCTTTTTTTTTACATGCTATGGTAAACATTCAGACAAAATGTGTAGAGTATATATCAGCGAAAGTTTCTTTACAGCTGTACATTGGATAGCTCATATAATTTCATGTCTATAACCACTCATTCACACTATCTAGAGATTTTATGACACTTTGGGTTCTGGTTGGCCACTGTTTCCTGCACAACAAAGAAACAGAAATCTATTAATGTTGAACATAACAGTAGCTCTGTTGAGGTTGATGTTCAAAGTCTTCAAAGTCTGCCACTGTCAATTAAACCATGTTTTACAAAACAAAAAACATTATGGGAACTCAAGATTTGTTTGATGTCTTGTGTCTCGTCTCAGTTGACATTTAGTTCTTACTCTGTAGAACTCAAGGCCAAGTTCCCATGAGTAAGAACAGGCTGAGAGTTCAGCTGCAGCTCTTCACCCACCCATCTTCTGTTACCACAGCGTGTACCACCTGTATGTACCACACGTGACCATTGACCACAGTGCATCTCATTTAGACTCATTTTGAAAAGAGCAGGTAGTGTGTCACAGTGCATAATGCATCTCATGATGCTTTACACATCAAAAAAGGGAAACAAGAACCATTTTTGGCTCCTGACTAATGAAAATAGAGTAATAAACTATACATTTCATTTTGTGTTATATACAAACTATACATTTTCATATCTTCAAAGTGTTTCCTAGAAATGTTACTTTAGTGCAGTGCAATTCAATCAACAATTCAGTCCTCTAGACACTAAAAACAATATTTTGCATCTTCCTTTAAAAGGTCCAATTTCCTGCAGAGTTAAGCTCCTGCTCCTTGCTTAAACTTACTTGAATAATACTTTATAGAAATCCTAAAGACCTTGATTAGCTTGATCAGGTATGTTTGATTAGGGTTGGAGATAACTCTGCAGAAAAGTGAACCTACAAGGCCAGAGCTGAGAACACTTGCACTAGATTTTAAATGTGGTCTATATCTCCATCTAGTGGATAGCAATAAGTTCGCAATGGTGCTCGTTTAACATTTCAAGAACATGAAATCGAAATAAAGTGAGATTTGTTAAATTAAAACAATGACAACGTAATACGATGTAAGAGGTTGTGTTATGTCACAAAATATAAATATGTTAATTAATTAATTAATTAATTAATTAATTAATAATAATAATAATAATAATAGTAAAAAAAAAAAAAAAAAAACAAGCCTTATACCGTTAAGTTATAGGCATCTCACACTGATGACGCCATCGCTCTTTCGTTCAGGTCCGCAGCGCCGCTGAGATGTGCAGGTTACAGTATTTATACAACCGTGAAATGCAGGATTTTTTAGTTAAGGTTGTTCAAGTTACAATATATACTTGAAGAATTACTGCTAAATATCTAAAACTGAATCTGTGACAAGGCTCGTCGGACCTTTTACATCATTAGACGTGCACAAATATGAATACGTAGATAAATATGAAGGGAGTTAGACACTGGAAACATTAAAATATCAGGTTCTAGTTCTTTATATTTTTAAAGAAGGTTGTCACTATTATCAGTTCCTGCAAAACAGAATTAGTTCCTCTCTCGAGTCTTCGAATCTGACTTGTTCGTTCTATTGTCACGTGACGTGACAGCGGTATTGGAGACAGAACATAACTGCTACTTAATTCCCTGTTACTTTAATTCTTTTACTTAATTCACAGCCTTACAAAACCCATTACAGTTATTGAATGCATTTCTACTCTGAAAGTGTAGCTCTTTTATTTCGTAATTTGTACATTTGTAAATTTCTGTCATGATGGTTCTTTTCCATAACATTGAATGTGGTAATAAAGAATGTGGTGATAAACATTATCCGTATGATGGGGGAAAATCACTTTGATAAAGCAAAGATGCCTAGATGTAATGAAATAGCCTTCAGTCAATAATATGTAATGTTTGTGTTTGTTACTGAGCAGGGTAGTGGGCATGTGACAAAAGAATGAACAACTCAAAGCCAAAGATTTTAGAGGTGAACTAGTCAATTCTGTTTTCGGTACAGAACAAACAAGTCAGATCGAGAGGTGAGGTTAACTAACATACTTCATCACTTGAAGCAAAGAATTAGTCACTTCTGTTTCTCATAATTTGTCCTTGGATGCATTATAGTTTTTTATATTTCGAAATGTGTTCAACGTCTCATAAGTAGATGTGTTGGGAAATTTGGCTATTAACACGTAGGATTTTAAATTATATTCTGCTAAAATTAATAAAATGACTTGGGAGGAAAAATGTTCATTTTGATGAACAAGGTTCAAAGATCTGAGTTCAAAAAAAAATCCAAACTTACCATTATTAAAACTGACGTCACACTGGAGTTAAATAGTAAATAGTAAACACTATATATTTTTTATTTGATTGGCTATCTCGGTCATTTTCACATCAACAAGGACTGTTAGACCACTGAGGCAGACCAGCTTAACTTGTCACTTGTGCCTTGTCCCTTGTCCCTTTTAAACCTTTTTGTTATTCAGCAGATCAATGATCAGTTTTGTTATTACTTATTCTGTTTCTATTACAAATATAATACAGGCTTTGGGAAAATATTATTTCTGGCACAGGTATGTTCTGTTCAGTTGTGAAGTTCCTCCCACAACAAGCCAAGTTCTTCTGAGCAGTTCACCAGTTAAATGCTGAAATATTCCCATCAGCCTACAAATGAAGGAGACCCAATTTATAAAAGAACATGAGCGTTCCAGAACACTGCAGGATGAAACCTGAAGATACTGAAGAACAAATAGGTTGGTGTTTGTTTTTGATTTATTATGGATGATAAAGAACTTTAATATTTTAAAAAAAATACTGTGCTATGAAATATCATTGTTAAAGTACAAAATAAGCAGAAAAGTAGAAGATAATATGCATGATACTTCCCATGAGCTGGGTACAAAAGTAATCATGAAACACAAATTTCATTCCTTTTTAAATTTCAACAAATGGCCAGTTAAAAGAGAGGTCTTAAAAATGTTCATATTGATTTTCAACATCAGCAGACTAAATATTATCTGATTATAGTTTAAGTTACACTATATTGCCAAAAGAATTCGCTCACCATCCAAATAATCAGAATCAGGTGTTCCAATCACTTCCATGGCCACAGGTGTATAAAATCAAAATCAAAATTTTTACAAACATTTGTGAAAGAATGGGTCGCTCTCAGGAGCTCAGTGAATTACAGCGTGGAACTGTGATAGGATGCCACCTGAGCAAGAAGTCCAGTCGTGAAATTTCCTCGCTCCTAAATATTCCACAGTCAACTGTCAGATGTATTATAAGAATGTGGAAGCGTTTGGGAACGACAGCAACTCAGCCACGAAGTGGTAGGCCACATGCTGAGGCACATAGTGCGAAGAGGTCGCCAACTTTCTGCAGAGTCAATCCCTACAGACCTCCAAACTTCATGTGGCCTTTAGATTAGCTCAAGAACAGTGTGCAGAGAGCTTCATGGAATGGGTTTCCATGGCCGAGCAGCTGCATCCAAGCCATAAATCACCAAGTGCAATGCAAAGCGCCGGATGCAGTGGTGTAAAGCACGCCGCCACTGGACTCTAGAGCAGTGGAGACGCGTTCTCTGGAGTGACGAATCACACTTCTCCATCTGGCAATCTGATGGATGAGTCTGGGTTTGGCGGTTGCCAGGAGAATGGTATTTTTCTGACTGCATTGTGCCAAGTGAAAAGTTTGTTAGAGGGGGGATTATGGTGTGGGGTCGTTTTTCAGGAGCTGGGCTTGGCCCCTTAGTTCCAGTGAAAGGAACTCTGAATGCTTCAGCATACCAAGACATTTTGGACAATTCCATGCTCCCAACTTTGTGGAAACAGTTTGGAGCTGGCCCCTTCCTCTTTCAACATGACTGTGCACCAGTGCACAAAGCAAGGTTCATAAAGACAGATGGATGACAGAGTCTGGTGTGGATGAACTTGACTGACCTGCAACCCTCAACCCTCAAAACCTTTATTACAACTGAAGAACTGAGACAGCACCAGAGAATTCACACTTGAGAAAAACAAGAGATTCAGTCAGCCAGGAAGTTTTTCAAAACCTGTATGAATTTCTTTGTTCTGCTGAACACAAAGGAAGGTATTTTGAAGAATGCTTATAACCGAACAGTTTTAGGGCACCATTGACTTCCGTAGTATTTTTCCTATTATGGAAATCAATGCTGCCCCAAAGTTGTCTGGCCTCAAACATCCTTAAAAATATCTTTTCTTGTGCAGAACAAAGACATTTATACAGGTTTGGACCACCTTGAGGGTGAGTAAACGATACTAGAATTTTCATTTTTGGTTGAATGATCCCTTTGAGGAGTATAATGGTGAAGCTTTAAAATCAGCACACTTTCAAGGAAAGTCATTTTTCTAAAAAAATGTAGAAATACATTTTTATTACATTAGTTATGCTGTTATTGTTCTTATTGTGTAATATTGTAATACTGCAAAGAAGTGTAAGATTTTTAGTTTTGGATTTTGCTTTTATATGGGGTTATATTATATTTCAACAGCTGCATTTCAAACAAATGAGCTATGTCTGTAACATGCTTCTCTGTATATTTGTAATCTGTATGGATTGTTGTGTACTATTTGAAAAAAAAAAATAAGTTTTTGGTTATTGCCATGCTTAAAAATCATAAGTTGATTTTTACAGCATCTATTGGCAGTTTCTAGTAAAAGTTTTTCAGAACATCTCAAAACTTCCCCCTTCCTGTAAACTCTCTGAAAGTCCAGTCCAGTCTTTGTTTGCAGTGAAAAAAACCATAACAGCCAGGGGTGTTCTTACAGGACTAGTGTCCATCAGCAGGGTTTTAATTCATTTTCTAAATATGCATTAGTTAGGTGTCTTTGATGATTGCATAAATATATAATTATGGATATATTCAATAACTCTTAACTCCTGGGTGTAAGTGAGATTTTCCTGAGATCTGCCTTTTGAATTTCACTGTGGTAGTAGTTCACAGTTGTCTCAGTTCTGCCCACATCCAGCAAGGGTTTCTGTTAGAGACAGAGAGAAGAATTCATATCACAAAGTAATCAATACACAGAACTGCTTCCATTAAACAAAACAACAACAACAACAACAACAACAACAAAAATCCCTGAGCCAAATGAAGATTGGTTTGTGACAGTCTCCCGAGTCACCTGCAGTAATTGTTTAGTTTAACACCATTACTGAATCCACAGCAGGACCAGTACAGTCCGACTCTGCACATGAATGAATTTTTACGAGCCGGTTCTTTTCAGTGAATCAAAACTAGTTGGAGAAACCAATGTGATCTACAGTGCATCTGGAAAGTATTCACAGCACTTCACTTTTTCCACATTTTGTTGTGTTACAGCCTTATTCCACAATGGATTAAATTCATTTTTTTCCTCAAAATTCTATAATACCCCATAATGAAAATGTAAAAGAAGTTTATTTGAACTCCTTGCAAATGTATTAAAAAAAAAAAATAAAAAAAAATTATAATAATATATTACATATATATATATATATATATACATATATATATATATATATATATATCACATATCACATCACATGTACATCAAGTATTCACAGCCTTTGCTCAGAATTTTTTTCTGTACCCTTCCTGAGATCTGTGTCTCGATACAATCCTGTCTCAGAGGTCTACAGACAATTCCTTGGACTTCATTCCTTGGTTTGTGCTCTGTCATGCACTGTTAACTGTGGGGCCTTATATAGACAGGTGTGTGTCTTTCCAAATTATGTCCAATCAACTGAATTTACTGCAGGTGGACTCCAATCAAGTTGTAGAAACATCTCAAGGATGATCAGTGGAAACAGGATGCACCTGAACTCAATTTTAAGTGTCATGACAAAGGCTTTAATATTTATGTACATGTAAATTTTTCATTCAATAAATTTGCACAGATTTCAAACTAACTACTTTTGCGTTGTCATTATGGTATTGTCTGTAGAATTTTGTGGAAAATAATGAATTTAATTATTAATTATAAGGCTGTAACATAAAAAAATTGGAAAAAAAAATGAAGTCTTGTGAATACTTTCCAGATACACTGAAACTCCCGAACAAATGACTATTATTAGCTGGTTCTTTTCAGTAGCTCAGATTTGTTCAGCATAACAAATGTAATATGATTTTAAATAAATAGCTGTTATAAGAATCGTAATCAGAAGAATTGTTTACAGACCTTTGGCAGATCTTCCTGCTGAAGACAGTAGATGATCTGTGTATATTCTGACATGGGATTTTTCTGTTCTGTGATTGTCAGACCTACAAACACAAACACCTGGATCAATGTGAGAAGATTTGGAATGTATTTAAAAGGGTGGTTGATTGTGATTTCACTTTTTAACTTTAGTTACTGTGTACTGTTGCTGTTTTAACAACGCGCTACTTCCCGGGTTAGTGACATCACAAACCCAAATATTTACATAAACTCCGCCCCCCGGAACATGCAACAAAGGGGGTGAGACAAGAAGAGGAAGAGTTGCAGCCATGTCGGCAAAACTAGGGGTGCACAAAAAAATCAATTCATATATGAATCATGATTCTGTTTTCTAAAAATGCTAATGGATTCTGCTCATCATCTCTCTTTCCCTCTCTCTCATACACCCCCAACCGCGCCCATAAAGGTTTATATCATTAAATGAAAAGGTAATACTAGCCTTGTGGTGTTGCTTGTTTGCCGTTCCTTCGGTATATCATAAACCCCACAGCTGGAGCCATGACCAGAGCTATCGCTATGACTGGTAATCCCAGCAAATGTGATGTCTGCTTGAGTTCTGTAATTAACAACGGAACAATAATAATTACAAATGAGTCCTGAAGTGTCTGATTTCAAATAAGACTTTGTTGCCATAGCTCTCAGCTCACTTAACGTGGCTTTGAACAGATATGGTTGGAAAGCTTGAAAAATATATTTTTTAAACAAAATCTTTAATCGCTAAAAATATAATCACTAATATTACCGCAGACATACCTGTACATGTGTGACAGTGTTTACTGATGTTCAGATGTTTGGTCTGGTTGCTGATGGGATTGTTGATCACACAGCTGTAGGTGTTTTTATCCTGATATTCCACCTCCAGAGGTAGAGAGAGACTGATGCTAAGATCAGACACACTGATGCTGGACAATAAAGTGTTTCCTTTGTACCAGGAGAGACTCACATCACTCACATTCACCACTGAACACAACAATGAACATTTGGACACTGATAAACGTTTAGAAGGTGATAAACAGTTTGAAGTGTTTCTGGTGATGACAGGAATGGGAAGAGGAGCTGGAAATATTAGAGAAAATGTAAAATTAAAATCTTACTCTAAAAATGAAACAAACAACCTGCCAACTCTAAGTGTATTCTATTACTGTTTCAGCATTCTTTTTAAAATTTACAGTAATTTTCAAAAGGATTCTTAACACCACCATGTTTTTTTAAACATTTAAACTTACTCACCATAAACAGCAACTGTAAAACTCTTATGTGAGATTATTTTGTTTATGAGGATCTGTAGTTTATAAAGTCCAGAATGTTCAGTTCTGATGTTTCTGATGGTCAGAGATCCAGTTTGACTGTCCATCTGCAGTCTGTCTCTAAATGCCACAGTACTGTCATCTATATAGTTGATTTCAGCTATAACAGTGTCAGAATTGTCCATTTTAAATGTCCACAGAATCCGATCATCTTTTTGTACTTCAACATCAGTGTTTAGAGTGACAGCATCTCCCTCAGTTACAAATACTGATTTAACTGCATCTTTATCACCAAACACACCTGAAACACAACATTTTTTATTCTGTTTTGTTTGTTTTAAACAAGTTTAGAGAAAAATACATAAAAAAAAAAATCAGCAACTCAACTAAAAAGGCTTGTTCAATATAAAACGATATTTATAATAATAATCAGGGGCGGATCTAGAAAATAATTTTTAGGGTGGCAAAGGGGTGGCATGGGGTCTATGAGGGGTGGCAACTCCAAAGAAAGCCCCCATGCATAGTTTTTGGGGATTTATAGTCTGACATACACAGTTGTCTTCACAAATATTGCATTACCATTAAGTAATCATCTACTGTTTAAAAAGAAAAATATGTCCATCATGGCACCAAGTCAATAAACAATATATATATATATATATATATATATATATATAACCAACTAGCAACACTTTAGCAAACATCTAGAATATGTAACTGACCAAACTATTTATGTTTTTAAACAAATCTTAAGACAAGCCAGGATAAATTTGTCTTTCAAATGTTTCAATCTAGTTATTACAGGTATTTTTAAATGATTACACACAATTCAAATACAACGGTGACTTTCCTGCCCAGTGAACACTCGTGAGATCAATAACACTAACAAAAAACTCTTATTAGGAATTAATTTGAAACTCAATGTCTATTACAGTATACAACATAAATTAAATTACAGATTGCTAATTCAGCAATTAACATTTGGGGTAAAAAAAATATTTTACTACTGTAAAGTAATCTTGCAGCAGATGAAAAGCACTAGAAAAGTTTAAATAACAAAGAACTTTATATGAACTTGGTATGCACCACAATACAGTACAGTAAAAAATAAAATTTAAATTCAGCATCCTCTGCACATTTGGCTAAATGTCATTAGAGTATACAGTACTATTTGGTCTCCCGACACAAGTCTAGGTAGTCATTTCTCAGTTCTGCAAAAATGCAGTAGGCTACACATAAAAATGGTTACAAATAAAATTTGACAGTCACACTTCTGAAGGTGTACAACATGTACTACAGTTTACTGTACATACAGAATAGTGAAATTTCCATCATCTAATGTACTGGTACTGTACTATAATTATACTGTATGTGTAACCCTGGTGAAAAAAACAGCATATGCTGGTAGGCATGTTTGAGATGCTGGTAAGGTATGTTTTGGTGCTGGTTTAAGCTGGTCCTTTGCTGGTTTATGCTGGTCCTTGACCAGCAACATGACTAGCATAAACCAGCATCAAAACATACCTACCAGCATATGCTGTTTTTTTTCACCAGTGAAGTACAATACCCATGTAAATGATTAGTTCATTTCTCTCCTCTCTCCGTTGTTGGATACAGAGATTCTGATTGGTGTGTCATCAGTTTTGCTACTTAATGTTTAACTTACTTATTGTTAAACTTTTTGAGAAAAGTTGAGAAATGTGTCTTTGTTTTTAGCACTGAATGAATGGTTTGGGAATATAAGCCAACTAACATCAGTTACATTGTGTTAACAATCGAGAAAACTGCATACGACCAGATGCTTACCTAACTCTGCTATTAGTTTCCGTGATCGGCATCTTCTTATTGATTTCAAGCTATTACAGTTTCGTCAGATACGGCAAAAAGGCCTATATCCATGATGAACATCGTGCGAAAAATAAATAACTCAGCCTCTCCACAAACTGAACTGCAGTCAGTTGTTTATTCTTTTAGGATGTTTACCAGATGTTGAGCTCTACTGAACATGTGACATTAGCTTGTCTTTTTCTACTGTTTTTTGTTAGTTGGAAGCCAGTTTACCAATATTTCTTAATTCCTCCCCTCAAATGCCGAAATAAAAGAATGTTTTTATAATTTTAAAACATAAAAATTGCTAATTTGGCGTCACACCCTATATAATAATAGATTTATAATAAAAAAAAAAAAAAAAACACTTACCACGTGAGAACCAAATCCACAGACAGAAGAAAAAATATTTATGAACCATATTCAAAAAATCCGAACAATAAACTCCTCATGGACTAGTAGAAGCTTTTGTTTGACTGATGAGATCCAAAGGCATTAAATGACAAATCCAATCCACTTCTCTCAAACGTCAGGGAAGGTAACACGCTTAAAACAAAGATCATTTCGAGAAATAACGTTAAGAGTGATATTAATACTACTAAAAGCTGCTAACCTAGTATCGTTTTCCTACATGTTTTCAAGATGGGATAGGCTAGACAAAAGCCCCTTCTAGTGGATTACGTGCGGAACTATTACGTCGACTGTTAATTAAAATACATAATTTGTGATTCATCTATCCACTTTAAAATGCACAATGTTTTGAAAAATAAAGAAATAAAGAGCTAGCCTACAGAACCCAAAGCGCTATCTTGATTTCACTTTTCAGACTTCCAGATTTAGGTTAGGGTTAGGTGTGGGGGAGGGGTTAGGATTAGGGGTGGGGTTAGGATTAGGCAATCAGGTAGTGATTTCAACGAGAGGGGGTAATAATTTGGCGGGGGTCGAAAATGGGCACAACAGCGCTTTTTAGTTCAGTACAGTAAACTTGGTGTGGACATGTCGAGATGTCTTTACAGTAGCTGTAATGAACATCAGAGGAAATTCATTTCACTGACACAAACAGGATGAAGACATTGAGCAGGAACTGTGTTGTAGTGCAGTTTTTTTTTGCATGATGGTATTTATTTTGTTCAACTTGTGGTTTGCAGCTCCTAGCTGCATCTTAACTCCTTCCTGTCAGTTTCCTTTCAGCAAATAAACAATAATCCCTGTTCTGTTGCAGCTCTGATCAATTAAAGTGTTTTTCACAAGTTCAAAAATCTCTCATCTAAATACCAGTTTTATTATTTGCATACCAAACAAAGTAGAAAGCTGCAGCTCTATAAATCAAAAAGTCAGCTGACTTGTAAAATGACTGAAAAGACATGAAAAGGTAGGTTTACATCAGCTCAAAATTCATCCTAAAGCACAAAAGCCATTAATTACCATCAATAAACCTGAGATGTCAGTCCTAAATCAGTGTACAAAAATTACATTAAAGTTATACTCTAAATAGTTAATGCCACTATTTTCACATCTACACATTTCTACACTTTGGGTTTTGGTTGGTTATTATTTCCTGTCATATATTTTTATGCTGAAAGACGTGTGTGCGATAAATGTACATTATGAATAATATTCCTGCAGCATTGCTGTGTTTAGCAAAAAGACACTTTGAAATTATTTTTTGAACACCACAAAGGAGTTTGCACACGTCTGGTGTTTCATGGGAATTGTAGAGTAGAACAACTGTTTTCTATGTTCAATATCAGTTGACTATTGTTCTCATTTATAGGAGCTCAAGGTCAAGGCCAGCCACCATCCTCAATGTAGACTTTATTTCCTCTAAGCAACAAGTTCATGTAAGCGTTTTTGGAACTATGTTTTCTTTCTTCTAGCTTTTCTGCTGTCACGTTTGTCTTAATATTTTGCAACTTCCTCAACATGTGAGGTGTGTTTCTATTTTAGTTCATTTTACAGCATCTGTTGGCAGTTTCTAGTAAAAGTTCTTAAGAACATCTTATTTTGTTTCAATGTATATATTTCTGTGATGAAGTATGTTGTCCTAACATAATGCTATGACACATTTACCTACTTTGTCTATTGTAACATTACAGGTGTAGGTTTATCTTTAGCCCTTCACCCACAAACAGTGTTTCCACAGCATGTTCTGCAGACCTTCTGCATCCTACATATCTCTAATAATGACAACTGTACCAAAGACCACACCACAGAGCAGAGCATATATTTTGTTCATTAAAAAAGCAAAACAATATCCTTGTACAGCTCTGCTTGGATGCAAAACAGAAATATGAACAGAAATAAGAAATATTTTGTGGTAACACAGATATATATATATATATATATATATATATATATATATATATATATCAGTGATGGGGACTCGAGTTTGAGACTCGGACTCGAGTGCGACTTAAGTCGCACACACAGTGACTTCAGACTCGACTTGAGACTCGTCCTTGAAAGACTTCAGACTCGACTCGGACTCGAGCTGCGGGACTCGTGAACAATGTTTATTTTTAGGAAACAACTGATGAGCTCGCTGTTATTCCCCTCCCTCCGTTACCTATAACCTGCCCATGTAACACGTGACGTGTATCTGCTGCGCGCTGGCGCGGCCACACATTTTTTATTTATTTTTTTTTTTATTTTAGGCGCGGCCGCCACACATGAGAGGACAACGAACAAAAAACGAGCATCATGTGCGACTGACCCGATCAGCATATTTGTGTTTGCGCTCAGGGGAGATTTAAAAGTTTCTACGTGTTTTTGCAACGTTCAGTAATGTATCACATACATTTTACGAATTCTTTCATAAAGTGTAGAGTGTAGAGTGTTACACAGAGAGAGTGTAAATAAGAGACTGATTAGTGACAGTATAGACAGCGTCGTTATAATAGAGCTTTGTGATATCGCGAACTAAGCTTTTACTAATTTTAAGGGAGTTTGTAAATGAGATACTGATTTAATACAGCAGTTAAATAAACAAGATGTTATTATTAAGTGACTTACATTGTTTGACTATAACACTATTGCCTGGTTTTGCTCTGTTTCGTCGTCAAAAGTAGTCTGAAACAAGTAACAACTGAGCCGCTGCGCATCTCCATTCAAACGCAGCGGTGTTTCGTTTATGAATGAACTAGTTTTTAAAACGAATCTAGTGAAATGATTCAATTTCCCATTCATAAAGACAGTCACTCTTTATTCCTAAATGAAGCAGCAGTTCGAACGAATCAAATGAATGATATGATTCAGTAATTAAATCATTCTCTTGCCGCCACCTGCTGGCAGTTATTTAAATCATTTAACATTAACTTAAAAGTAAAGCATTCTTGGTGTTTTTGTCATGTTGCAATAGCCTGTTTACACTGATTATATACCAAAATCAAAGCTGATACTGTATGCTAATAGATAAAGGAGTCATTATAACATATTACATGCTTTGAATTCCTTATATATAGCTATGCAGTGTTGGATGGGTCGCTGTACGTGATGAAACACTTATTATAACCAGAGACTTAATATAATAAAGAGACTTGAGACTTGACTTGGACTCTAGCTCAGAGACTTGTGAGCATCTCTGATATATATATATATATATATATATACAGTGCACAGCATAAATGAGTACACCCCCTCTTAATATATATAAAAGATGTATTTTCTTAATGATCACTAATATAATTAATGGAAAGATGGCAAAATTTAAATGTATTAAACTTATACTTAATAAAAACAACTATATATATGCCAACATTTCCTGTAAAATAAGTAAATTAGCCAATTTTGTTTAAATAATGGATTGCAGAAATGAGTACACCCTATATGTAATTCAGCAAATGTATAATATTCTAGTACTTAATATGTCCTCCAGAACATTAAGTATACTGCTCTGACCCTTCGTGGTACTGAGTGTACAAGTTCATGGCAAATTTTCACATCTGTCCTGTTTAACTCCTGGAGGACGACCTCCTTAAATGCCCTGGTCTTTAATGGGGAGTTTTGCTTAGCTCGTCTCTACAGAATCCCCCACAGCTGCTCAAGAGTGTTAATACTGAGTAAAATACATGTCCACTGAAGGATTTTCACCTTGGGAGAATAAATATCCTCATTGTCATGCTGAAAAAATGCCCAATAATGCAGGGAATGAGGGCAGGGTAGCATCTGCAGTTTCAGTTTTTTGTATTACATCACACACTAGTATGTGAATTCATGACAGCACTGATAAAGCACAGCTCCCTCACACCTTCAGCACTCATACATCCCTGTAGAAGAGCTTCACTACCACTGAACGTCACTGTAGGTACCAGGCACTTCTCACTGTACTCCTCCTGTAGCAACACCAGAACATTTTTGGATCCGAAATGGATCCGAAATGATTGACTTGGTCCCTTGACCCCAGAGTATGGATTCCTAGAAGTCTATATTTTGTAAATATGGGCCTTGGAAGAGGTTAAATGAGTTTGCTGTGCTTTGGCTACAGTAGGTAATTCTAGTGGTGACAATAACCATGTATGTCACTTCTGCAGGCTGCTTCGTACTCTGTGAGATAAAGTGTCACTCTTTTCATAGCTTTTGCTGGCTCTGATACTCTTGCATGGTATTTCTCCGCCTCATTTTGTAGCAAAAATTCACTCATCATTAAATGAAAACTTAAAGCAAAGACCTGGTTATTTCAGGAGCCTTGTCACAAGTCCATTGTTTTTGAATGTCAGTGCTACTTCTGCTATATTTTCACACGTAAAACAATAATTTGGTATTCCTCTTGTACCACTGTCCTCTTTTATGCTAAGAAATAAGTCACCTGGCAGTTCTCTCCCAAGTGGTTTCATTGTTGACAGCATTAAGTCTGTGTATGATTCAGTAGGCTATACAATGCCTTTAACTGTCAGGAAATGACTTGTCTTTAAAAATTTTGGTTCAGTATACTTACCGGTTGATCAAAAATAGCATTAAACTTACACTTTTGTTGTTTTTTTTTAGTTTTATTTAGTAACTTTCAGGAGGGTGTACTCATTTTTGCAACACAACATTTTATCACTTTGATAGGAAAATCTTAATTTGCTAAATAATTTTGACATTCTTCTTTGGTAATTGATCAAGCAGGCCTGTTGGAACATTATATCTCCAAAGAATCCTAATATGTCTTTCAAGTGAAGAGTAATTGCTCAATTTGTTAAGTTTTAGAGGGGGTGTACTCATTTATGCTGTGCACTGTATATATATATATATATATATATATATATGTGTGTGTGTGTGTTGTTTTATAATTTTCTGCAACACTATAAAACCTGAATATATAATTGAAGTATAATCGATCTTGATCTTTAAAAATGTACTATATATATTCACAGCAATTCACTGCAGAAGAGTAGAAACTGACATTATATTTAATGTTTTGCCTCTCAGCAACAAGCAGCTGCAAGGTGGTGCAAAGGTCATGCTGGATAACATTTGCATTACATGATAATTTTATGTGTAATGGGGAGGCTGTTGTTCCCCTACAGTCTCCTGAGTACAATAGTATTTTTGTGAAGACAGTGAAAAAACTGTAACAGCCAGTGTCCATCAGCAGGGTTTTAATTCATTTTCTAAATATGCATTAGTTGGGTGTCTTTGATGATCACATAAATATATAATTATGGATATATTCAATAACTCTTAACTCCTGGTTATAAGTGATATTGTCCTGAGATCTGCCTTTTGTATTTCACTGTGGTAGTAGTTCACAGTTGTCTCAGTTCTGCCCACATCCAGCAAGGGTTTCTGTTAGAGACAGAGAGAAGAATTCATATCACAAAGCAATCAATACACAGAACTGCTTCCATTAAACAAAACAACAACAACAACAACAAAGAGAGCCGAATGAAGATTGGTTTGTGACCGTCTCCCGAGTCACCTGCAGTAATTGTTCAGTGGTGTCACAACACCATTACTGAATCCACAGCAGGACCAGTACAGTCCGACTCTGAATTTTTACGAGCCGGTTCTTTTCAGTGAATCAAAACTAGTTGGAGAAACCAATGTGATCTACAGTGCATCTGGAAAGTATTCACAGCACTTCACTTTTTCCACATTTTGTTGTGTTACAGCCTTATTCCACAATGGATTAAATTCATTTTTTTCCTCAAAATTCTATAATACCCCATAATAACAATGTGAAAGAAGTTTGTTTAAACTCTTTGCAAAAAATCACATGTACATTAAGTATTCACAGCCTTTGCCCAATACTTACAGCCTCAAATATTTTTGGGTATGATGCGACAAGCTTTGATCATCATCATTTGGCAATTATCTGCAATTCTTATCCTCATCTCTTCACCTCTCAAGCTCTGTCAGTCTGGATGGGGGCAGATGCTCAGGTTTCTTTAGAAATATTTGATTGGGTTCAACCACAGGCTGTGCCTGGGCCACTCAAGAACATGTCCATGATACCCTGACTTCACCCAGCCTGAAGCATCCAACTGCCTAACCAACTAACTAGGAGCTTTAAACAGCTTGCAGCATTAAAACAAAAGAACACTTATTGATAATTCCAACTCAGGAAGAAGACTGTCAATTTTGGGGCAAGAAACCCAAGATTAATGGTCAAAGATACAGCACATCAGGACCATCACATGAGGAGACTGTGTTGGGTGCTGCTCCACTACCCAAGACAAGAAACAGACCGAGATTCCCTCTAAATTCTATTGTTCCTTAGAACATGCACTTAGTTTACAGAATGACACAGAGACTGTCTTATTACATAAATACGTACCAAAATGATGCTTAAAAGGACTTATAAATGAACATCAGTACGTTGCATAACTCCCTATTAAGTATGTTACCCACACACTTGTCTTTTATGTTCTAATAGCTTAAGGGTTTATATTTGTGCTTGGTATGTATGAGTTTGAAAATTCATGCTTTAAATGTTTCTATCACTGAATTCTTTGTAAAATGTATTGTATTCTTGTTATAGAAATCATGTCCAAATTATACTCTGCAAGAGCGGGAAAAATCAGAACATGTGACTGATAAGATAACGTGCTGATTTATGTTTTGGTAGGAGACACATAGTAATATCCCGAGTTAAGACAACATCTAATTGGTCAAGACACTATTTGGGATGTGTCCAGAAGCTGAGTTTAAGACCACAGGACACCATAAAATTTAGCTTTTAGCTATTGGTCTTAGCCATTGCATTTAGTCATGCTGTTAGTAAGGGTTTTTAGCCATGCTCTTAGCAATCATTTTTGCCAGTGCTTTTTGCTTTTTTTGAATGCTTCCTGGCTTGTACGCCAGCCACTCCTCTAAAACGAAAACATGAGGAGATCATCACCTTTCTGTCTTTTACTTTAATCTTTTTTTTTCCTTTCTGCTGAGAGTTTTGTGTTTTAACTAGTGTACACGACTCCGCATCATCTCCAGCCAATGCCCAAGACATCACTTCGAACGACAATGAACTTCCAGCCAATCACCAACCTTGGGACACCCCCTTTCTGCAAGGACATCATTGAAGGGAATGCCTTAACTCAAAGGCAACACAAGTAAAACCTCTGGATTCTAACTGAACTGGTGCATTTAATTTAAAGTTTAACAGCCTCATTGAGAAACTCAATGCGAGAGTTAGATGATTGGTGGTTGTTCAGGTCTAAGCAATTGCATATAAACTTGGGATTTTATATTTTCACTCTTCTTAACTCATTCTTTCCTCACTTTCTGCAACCTGTGTGAATGCATGTGTCTATGTGTTAGATTAGTTTAAATGTCTTAGATTTATCCAATAAAGCCTTATTTATATTGAAAACAGAAGTATCTTGTGTTTTGTGCTTACAAGTTAATGTCTCAAACTGCAGATCTTGTTACTGTGCTAATAAATTGTGTTTTCACTATATTTTGGATAGCAATATCCATTGCAGAGTTTATGCTATACAACTCGTTCCATGAATCACTGGCCGATTCATTGATCAGCCATTCAACAGAGATTCTGCTCAAATTCCCTATAAAATCTTAAATAATTCCCTTTGAGCTAAATTGACCTGTTTCCCTTACACAGTGAATACTTATGTACACATAAATTTTTTATTTTTAATATATTTGCAAAGATTTCAAACAAACTTCTTTCACGTTGTCATTATAGGGTACTGTTTGTAGAATTTTGAGGAAAATAATGAATTTAATTATTAATTATAAGGCTGTAACATAACAAAATGTGGGAAATGAAGCGCTGTGAATACTTTCTGGATGCACTGCAACTCCTGAACAAATCACTGCCAGTTCTTTTCAGTGACTCAAATTCATTCAGCAGAACCAATGAAAAACTGTTTTAAGAAAGAAAGAAAGAGAAAAAAGAAAGCAAATCATTTGTAATCAGATGAAGTGTTTACAGACCTGTGGCAGATCTTCCTGCTGAAGACAGTAGATGGTCCGTGTGTATTCTGACATGCTTTGCTGTTCTATGATTGTCAGCCCTACAAACACAAACACTTGGATCACTGTCAGAAGGTTTTCAGTGTTTTTAAAGGGGTGGTTGATTGTGAATTCACTGTTTTAACTTTAGTTACTGTGTAATGTTGCTGTTTGAACATAACATCGGGAAAGTTACACGGTTGAAATTTATCACAGTTTAATGCCTACAAAAATAGCTTGTAGGGACCACAACAAGCTACTTCCCAGAAGAGGAAGAGTTGTTGCCATGTCGTCAAAACTAGGGGTGCACGGAGAAATCTATTTAAATATAAATCGCGACACGCTCTGCTCTGTATCTCTCTCTTTCTCTTTCTTCACACACACACACACACACACTCCGCTCAAACCCTCCAGCCAATTTGAGTCCAGACTAAACTGCCTTTTCGATCCAGTCTAGGTGCCCCAGGTTCACAATTTCTGACAAGGGGGACCCGCGATTGTGCCCTCATATTATACACTTTATGTGTATAGACAGATATTTTTTCACATAGCTATGAGAAACTTTAAACATGGTCGCACACGCAGTTGCCGTTGGCAAACACTTCTTACTGTTACAAAATAAACAATTACTTTACAAAACTGCTATAACGCAATCATGTATTCTGCGGTATTAAAGCTTTAATCAGGATAAAACAGTATATTACACTGCTAATACACTGCTAATATATTCTAAAAGTATGAGACAACAACAAATAAAGAAACATACCATTCTGAAACGTCCTGTAAGAGCCGTACTTGCACAGGTTCTGCGTGATCCTCTTCACTAATATTCTCTGGGCCACATTTGGACTAAAACTGATAAGCAATATTGACGACGCCATTGTTTACAATACAACCGGAGCGTATGTGAGAGGTGTAACATTTCTGAACGCATGCTAGCGGTTTAGTGAATCACAACACAATGGGCCAGCTAACCAATCTTAGCCCATTGAGCATTTCTGAGGGAGGGGCTTCACAAACCCAGGGAATGATCAGAGCATTCATCGGAGAAGGGACAGAGCAGTGTAGAATAAAGGTAAATTATTTGAAAAATTATGTTGGTTTTTTTTTAACATTATGTCAGCATTAACAAATGTTAGACTGCACCCCATAAACACAATCAAGCCTAGAAAAACCCAGTCAACCACCCTTTTAATAATAATCACATAGTTCAAACTATAAAAACTTTATAAATCTGAAATTGTGTTTAAACTGATATTCCAGTACATCTTCTAAAAAACATGATTTTGGTCTATTAAGGTTCATATCATTGGAAAAAAATGGTAATACTTGCCTTGTGGTGTTGCTTGTTTGCAGTTTCTGCGGTAGAAGTATATAGCACACCCCACAGCTACAGCCATGGCCAGAACTATCGCTAAAATTAATAAACCCACCGAATGTGGCGTCTGCATGGGTTCTGTAATTAACAACAGAACAATAATAATTATAAATGAGTCCTGAAGTGCTAAGTGCCTTAGCTTTCAGTTCACTGAACAGACATTTTTGGAAATCTTCAAGAATATATTTTTTAAGCAAAATCTTCAATCACTAATAATTGTAGCGTCTGGACCAATCAGACATACATTAATTGTTACAAATAGTCTTTAAACACAACAGGCCAGCTACATGCTGGAGCTCTGGAGACAAACCCCCCCCCAAAGCAACTGACACCCCAAAAGGGCTCAGTTGCCAGGACAACGATCTGATACCACAGGTTTTATTGCTTCAAGGAATGCACATCTGCCCATGCTACATTTGCCATAGGAAAGACACAATGCCTATAGAGATAGACTCCTTCCTATTCATTCACAGACAAACCTTTCTTTGACCTTCCTATCGCACATAGCCCAGGTTATTGTGTACAGTATTACTGCAATGTATTTTAATTTTGTCTGTTGTATTTGTATTTGTCTTTCTACTGTTTTATGCATGTATTATGATAGATGACTAGTAGTATAACCCACTTATGTCATGCTTGGACTCTTTGAGTTCGTATTTTAATGATCTAAAAGATGGTGTAAATTAGATGTTGATACCTTTGCAACATGTTAGTGTTTTAAGAACCTTGCTCACAGCAAATTACCATGCTCACAGACAAAGAGTCGTAAACTTTCTCTCCAAAGGTGAAAGTTACCATTGGCTCATGGACCTCCTGGAGGCACAGCCTCCAGAGAGTTTAAAGGCATCGACCCCTCTCTCTTCTCGCTCTCTTCACTTTCTCCTTCGTCTGCAACATCTTCTGATTGCTGCCCGTGTGGAGGAACCCACGGGGAGCCTGAGCCGGCACAGGGTGTGCCTGGCGGGCCCGACAGGCCCAACATACAGAGCTGTGGCTCTCGACCACAAAGAGCCAGACAGTTCCACTCAAACCTGGAATTCATCTTCATGACTCGCCTCAGCCAGTCAGTGGTTCTTGGAGAACCTAAGAAGATGAGCTAGAACTCTTCAGGACTTCCCTAAGCGTGCACCAGGCCTTGTGGCCTTGTCTTTCCATTCCCCAAAGATCACAGGACTTCAGCTGGGTCCCTCTCAGCTCTTGGTGCTTCTTCACTTTTCACATGGGAAGAAACTCCCAGTCACCAACGAGTCAGGACATCTTTGGAATTCATCACTCTTCGGACCCGGAAGAACGTGATTGCAAATTCCAAACCCACCACTTCTCCAAACCATCAAGACCTTCACCAGAGACTGCATTTGGACACTTGTTCAACGACCAAGGCAATGCAAGTATCGTACACTTAACTAAACAAACAGAGGTTTAGTATAAGCTGTAGACAGCACTGATGGTTTCACAGCAGGTGGTTAACTGACTCTTTCATAGCTTCATTTCCTTGTCTCTCTCTAACTGCTTCTCACTGACCATTCCCCCATGTATGAGTGATTTCATGTTTGTTTGTTTAGATTAGTTATGTGTTAGTCCTTCGTTAATAAAACTCTTGTGCACAAATTACATGAGTGTTGATTCTGATTCTGCTTTGCAAATCAATGTCCCTTTACGATTCCGATTCGAGCTACATGCTCTAATGCAATGGTATTTTAAGAAAGTTATTTTCTGTGGCTAAGAAAATATCACTTCTTATAGTTGATATAAAGATTATACTGAATGTTCGCTGAGCTAACAGATTAGTTGATGGAAAATTGATTCTGCTACAGTTACTACTGGCAGCTGATATAAGTAATTGTAATTAATCATAATTAATTGTAATTATTTATATACATTTCCCTTTGAGCTAAATTCGCTACATAATGGTGGAGGACGCGGCCATCGTTTAAACATTATTTGCAAGCAGATTCAATATCAAACTTTTGTGTTTGTCCCATAAATTTTATTAAGTCTTACACATGCAGCTTCTGATAACATCAGATAGACTATAGCTTGAATGTGCCCTACCACGAGCAGTAGAAACTTGTTCAATGCTATAACACATTTTTAAATCGTACGATAAGAAACTAACCTGATATTAGCGAAGAAATCCTAATTTCTGTTGTTAGTAGAGCGTAAGCCTTCTCTGACGAAGAAATCTCAGATTAGCAACCCATATAAATGGTACCAGAATGAATTAATCTAAATTTGGGCGAAGAAATCCCCACTTTTAGCTTTAAATGCATAAGTCTTGTCTGACAAGGAAATTTCAGATTAGCAGACCACATAAATGAATAAATTAATCTAAATTTGGGCGAAGAAATCCCCACTCTTAGCTTTAAATGCATAAGTCTTGTCTGACAAGGAAATTTCAGATTAGCGGCATTAAATAATCTGCATGGCGAAGAAATCCCACTTGCATTGATATTAAAACTGAGCTACGAAGAAATCTTGCTACAGTATTGTTATTGTAATGGTGATTTGAGCGATGTTCCTCATTTCTCCGAATTAAGGCCTTCTTGTAACTATCGCATATCATTGTAATCATAAAGATTATGCAAATGAATAGCGAATTAATGGTGTAATTCTAGTTTAGCTAACTAGGAATTTACCATTGTCTGTGAAGTGAATGTGCTGATCTGATTTGTGAATGAAGTTGTATGCAAAAAGTCATAACTGACTGCGTGTAAGATTCCCATGCCTGTTTCACAGCAGCACAAGTTCTGCTCAGCTTGTTCGTTGTTGTGAACATCCATCGGTCTCTTAGCAACGGCTCACCCGGAAGTTGAGAGCAGCCTCTTCCGGTTCAATCTGATAACAGCATACACATCACAGACCCTTGTGTAAACTGAGTAGAACTGAGTGTAGCCAAGGCTAACTCTTTAGCAGCCATACAGGCATTTAAGCTAAGCCCTTTACCTCAACAGTTAGCTGTTAGCATCCGACTAATGCTTAGACGTGTGAGTGTAAAGTGTAATGTTCAAGCCACTCCTCTCCTCTCTCTCTCCCCCTTTCTCTTGGTTTCACCTCCCGTTTGTGCTATCGCTTTCTGTTTAGACTCAGTTAGGTTGGCCCTCCTCACATACTTGTGTTTTAACTGTGTTAATTTATTCTGACTTTGGTCTACCTCGCTTGGATTTTATTATTTTTTATTTTTATTATTTTTTTTTTTAACCTTTGTTTAGCTTGAATGTACCCGTTCAGCTAAATTGATTTTAATTAAGTCACCAATTTAATTAAATCAAGTTACTTACTTTTCCTTTAGTTTCCTAAAGCCATTAGGATATTTTCATTTTTCTTCCCTTATTTTAGTTTATCTGACCATCACTATCTTCCCTCTCAGTATAGGATTATAGCAGTTCTAGCAACTGATGTCCCCTTAATGAACCGTACAGGTCATTAGTAGACTAAATCCTGTCTCTCCTTACTCCTTACCAGTCAGGCCTGCTACTTGAGGTACAAGTACCGTTCACCAAGCCATAGGCCCTGAGAAGACTAGAAACACTTCCTAGTGTTTCTGCTTATTTACATTGAGATATTTGATGCGTCCCTGCTAGCTTAGCTAACAGCCTCCCTAGATTTATGACCCTACTGCAGCATGCCTTTGAACAAGGAACATCTGCGTAGTCATATCTCCTATATTAAACTAAATAAGGAAAGCCCTTCCTTCTCCCTCTGTCTCTTTCTGATTTTATTTCAGTTTTGTTTATTTGGCACCTTCATAGTGACCAAACCTGTGAACCATCAGTGTTTTGAGTAATAATTGACTACTGGTAAAGCCTGGTCATTAGCTGACCCCCTGCTTACAGCCCATCAAAGTTACTCAAACCCCCTCTTTGTGCTGACCCGCACAAAATCTTAGCACCCCCACCTCACTAGCTGCCCTAACCAGCTGTTCACACCTTACACG